>CACRXK020003568.1:0-34358 GCA_902702795.2 Paramuricea clavata | reverse complement strand
ATTTACACACGAAAACTAAAGAGAGTTTTGTTTGAAATTTGATAACATCTTCAAAATACCTTACGTTTAATATCATTCTACAATTTCGCGCGAGCTTGAAGTCCTGAACGGATAAGCGGATCAAACGATGGTGAATTTTGATTCGCTGGTAATAAAGGCGGACGTCTGCGAAGACAGGTCTAAAATATTCATATAAGCTGTAACTAGGCAACCGACAGAGCATGCGCAATGGAAGCAAAACACGAATACTGCAGAGCCTTATTTTCTCCTTATTCTCTCGAAACGAAAATAAGGCTCTGCTCGCAGGGTACAACGATGGCTCGTAACATCTGAATTTAAGAGAGATTTAAAAACAGCAACTTTAGATATTGTAGTTCCCGAATGTGTTTCGGTTGGAAGGTTCTTTGTCCCATAGCAGATTTATGCCCTGTGAGCACGATCTCCTGTCGGTTTTGAGTATAATTCTCATCGCTCGGTTCTCATGCGTTTCTATCTTATCAAAAACGTGTTTTGTACAATCCATCCAAATATGCACCCATAATCAAAGATTGGCATAATCGTTTGTTTATATACACGCAACACAGCGTGTCTAGGTAAGAAGGACGATTTTCTGTTTAACAAACGAAGTTTTGCATAGACTTTCTTACACACTAAGTTGCGTGGTCCTACACGCATTATACACGCGCTCCCACATTAACGTGTGCCGTGTGGTCTCGCTGTAACATTCGTTTTAAAATTGGCTAACATAAGACAATAAACATACGTCACGGAAATCGAATTCCCGTTCGTGTTCGCAAACGTCACTTTCCGAGCAAAGAATGAATGTGGGAAATGCCGTCTGGGTTCGCGCAGGCTAGCAATATCCACGCTGCATGCTATAATTATAACTGCGTAACCGTAATGTGAAAATCTGTAATCAAAATAACTAATCGCCTTCAATACTTACCTTACTAGAAGGTATGACAACGAGGAAATTGCACTTTGTTTTACTGTACTGTAGGTTTGATACCATATAGGTTTATTACCATAGCAGTTGGCATGGTAACTTCCCTATCGCTTTAAAACAGTCAACTGTACTAAACAGTAAAATAAACGTATTTAAATATACGTTCGTATATGGTCATTACAAAAACCACGCAAAACAAGATCTAGCATATAGTATATTATCTATGGTACAAAACGTGAACTTAAACATACGTAAACCTTAAGTATGATTAATTACGGTTTTAGGGATGCTCCTGCAACAGTGGTGCACAGTGGCCAGGCGGAAGAAACAAGTCGTGGAGATCAGGCAACCTCTTCAACAGGCAGTGGCTAAACCAGACGTTTTTCTATCATAAATCGTAATTACAATTTAGCTTTACTTTGTTTAGTTTAGTTTCCTGCGCATTACCTGCTTAGCTGTTCACTCGGCCCCTCACGTAAGGTGTGTTTGCTTTGCCATGGCCATGAATTTTCCTTCCCGTGAATTAGCCGGTCACATCCCTTATCCTCAAAAAGTGTAGGGCTTGACATTGAGCTAAAGCTCGGCGCACACTAGAGTTATGTGCTTAGCAACATTTCACTCGAGACTCCTTGCGTGAGCAAATTCCCCCAGTGTGCGGTAATGTACATTTAACATGTTGAATAATTTTTGGCACGAGTGACGATTTCTTCCAAGTATACAGGAAAAGCAAACAGCTTATTACGATATTATGCGAATACGCATGCGTGTTCAAACTTGTTATTTGTTCAACGCTGGTCACTTGTGGCCCTTGGTTGATTTAGCCCAGTGCGCATGCGTACTGGTATTTTGCGCTCAGGACGTTGTTTGTCCTAACACCGCGGAAAAATGTCTGCGCATGCGCGTGCACAAAAAAAAATGGCGAGGAGGATTTAAATGCCAAATTGTAAACAAAAACATGGCTATTTAATGATTTAAGGTAATTGAAAAAAACAAAAAAATTACAATACATTTAAAATCTAAAAAGAAACAGAATTAAATTAAAAATTACCGTTTAAGACCGGGAGGCGTGTGAACATTTCTTACAAAATTTTCGAATACCGAAATGTTAAGAAAAGTATAGAATAGTTAAGCATTCCACACGATAAATCATTACCCTTAAATATAGTCAACGCAAAAATTATACATGCTATAGGCCTACGCAAAAAAAGTTATTGACAAAAATATGGATCATATGAACCTACGAAAATATCTTTGTATGGTTCAGTTAAAAAACGTTTTATACAATAAATTTATCGACAGTCACCTTTGGTTTATTTTCTTGCATAATACTACTACTTGCACATGTAGACTGTAATTATTTCTAGTTTTTAGGTTGTTTTATACAAATGACAGAAAGATCATAATTTTTGACACGGAGTCAGAACGCTTGCAAATTTGTATGTTTACTATACAAATATTGCGCTCATTTATTCGGAGGTTATTCACAAAATTGTGCCGAGAACGACAGCGTAGTTCGGCAAACTCTGTAATATTTTTTAATGTTCAGTTTCACATTGATCTTTATTCCTTTCGATTTTATTGGCTAAAGCAGTTGATACGAAATTGATGATACTGTCAAAGGGATATATTAAGTCTATTTGAATTTTATTGGCTAATAGAATACAACGTAAGAATTAAGGCATATATGCATGGCCAAAGTATTAAAGCATACCTTACGTGCGGGCCGAGGTAACCGTTAATTTTATAGGTATACCATGCAGGAGTATGTAAGTTTTTAAATGTACCATGCACTTATAGCATATAATGCACCAAAAACAAAAGAAATTTAAGTGAATTAACATAAAACTGTTGTGTTGTTTACATGAACGGTAAATATCTCGCTCACATGAAAATAGCTTGAAACCTTCTTCAGTCCGAAAACTAGATGAAGTCGTTAACCCGTGCGCATATAAAACAATCTGCGTTGCCAGTATTTGTTTAGCAGGGCTGTTTAATTCTTAAGGAGATGAAAGCGACTGATTTGATTTTTTAATACATTTTTTTTATTTGTTCATTTCTGAAAAAGTTGAAACAGCATGTTTGTTGTTTTTCTTGTGAAATTTATTTCATCTATAGCAAGTTGTAATAACTACAGCCTTACATAATTCTTTAAATACTAGGTATTTAGAATTATATAGCTAAACAAATATAGCACATATGTGCAACGACTGAACATCAAAAAATCTAAAAGTCTATATTAGATTTATCGAAAACAACTGACTGTCTTTGTTTTGATGCTTTGTGCACAGTATAACTTTGTCAAAGGATCGTGTTAAATAGATTTCGAAACGATATATATTTGGTTTCATGTTCAGCGAACTGATAAATTAATGTCAATCTATACAATAATTTGTGAATAGCATTACTCCCATTAGGGACCGTTCATTATTTATACCCGGGGTTGGTACCGAAGAGATATGGGTTGCGTAATCAAGTTTTTGACTAGCTCATGGATTGGGTAAAAAAAATTATGGCTGTCTGTCACAGGGCCTTTTTTAAGAATTTTCCCGTGGGGGGGATTTTTTGAAAAGGGACCTTTCTGTGAGATAATATATTACAGGGAGATAGCAATGGCTGAAGGCCACGTGTGCGCCGAATATACCATGCACGCATGAATGAGGGGGGGTGTACTTCCCCAGAAAAATTTTGAAATTTGAAGCACAAAAATGCCATTTCCTGCATTCTGAGCATCCAAATGCGCTCCAAAATTAAATAAAAGAAGGAAAAACCCCACAAAAAGTTTAAAAAAAAATATTAACCATAATTTATCATTACTTATTAGAGGAGGATCTCAATGGTCACGTGTGTGGGGGTGTACTCCCCCAGAAAATTTTTGAAATTTGAAACACGGAAATGCCATTTCCTGCATTCTGAGCATCCAAATTTGCTCTAAAATTTATGCTAACTATACTTGTATTTGAAATAAAAGAAGGAAAAAATGCACAAAAAGTAAAATAGAATATTAACCATAATTTATCATTATACTTATTAGAGGGGGATACCAATGCCCGAAGGCCACGTGTGTGGGGGCATAATCTCCAGAAAATTTTTCAAATTTGAAACCTGGAAATGCTCTTTCCTGCCTTCTGAGCAACCAAAAAATAAAAAATTATTAACAATAATTTATCATTACTTAGTGGTAGAAAAACGTAACAATTTAGATCGATTTTGTTAAACAAGGACAAAGGATAAAGCCTAAAACTTACTTTCCGTTTATTTATTTGTTATTCTTCGCTGTTTTGTTGGTATACATTTAGGAAAAAGGGACTTTTCCTGGGGGGGCAAAATGTGATTTCGTGGGGGGGCACAAGGGGGGACTGGGGGGGCAAATGCCCCAGCTTGTATGTTAAAAAAGGCCCTGACACACTGTATACTTCACTTGGTCTGAAAAATGAAAGATTAAAAATAAACTGACTGTTCGTGTTGCTCTTTATTTCGAATCGGTCAATATATACTATACAATCACAAATTGTTCCTTATTTGTACATACTATATAGTTAAAATTAGCTTACTATTACTATATAGTACCTATACAATATATTACATATAAATGAATAACAATGTATAGATAAGAGGAGTCAGTTATACAGAATACTTACACATGCAGCTGATATTATGGGGGTTAATAAATTACTAAATAGATCCTATTCACATTTGTTGTAATCAGAAATAAATAAGTAAATATGTTACTTCTAAATCACTTACCTGTAGTTTGAAAGAATACAAATTACATTCTTGCAAGTTTTTATACTATATCAACAACACACTGTATACTTCACTTGGTCCGAAAAATGAAAGATTAAAAATAAACTGACTGTTCGTGTTGCTCTTTATTTCCTCATGACTGTTGTGTCAAATATGAATATAACTTAGCTTTCCCTATATAAAGTCTCCTTTCCGGGAGTGAGATATCGGCTTTAGAGTGCTTTATCATGTGACACAATTACGAAATTATCAGTTGTATTAGATAACATAAGAGATCTTTATATACGCAAAACATCGGTATCGCAGGGAACTCTGCGGGAAGAAAGTCCTGAACGTTTTTCTTCGTCTCGCCATGCCCCGGTCTTCTTACTGTGATTAACTCGCCTTCACCCGTCTCCAGTGTATTCATGTTATGGTGGTAATCACCCTGGAGATGAAGCTTGGTTAATATCGCTTTTCGCTCGGATGAGTTTTTTCTGTGTCCCAAAGCCGACACAACTTCTTCCTCCACCTTGTGCTTCGTGAGCAGATGTCTCCCGATCTTTGCACACAACAGCCCGCAGTATGTGCACGCGTGCCTTCTGTCGTATACTCTGGAGTTATTTTTGTTTTTTTCGTGACGTTTACATGGGCTGCAAGAGTGAAAGAGTATATTAAATTCATGACCTGGGGCCGGTTTATAAAAAGGTTAACTATAAACTAGAGTTATAAAGGTGTTGTATAATCTGTTAGCACACGTCAGATTTGTTTACATTTCTATCAAAACAATGAAATTTATCAACGAATTTATTGCAGTTTTATATATTTTCCTGTTTCCACAGTAATATAAATTATCCAAGTAGCACAATCAAGCGTTTCAACTTAAACTGCTTATATTACGAACAAGAGACTCCAATATGTACGCAAGAGACTCCAATATGTACGCGATTTAACTATACCCAAAATGTAGTTAAACTGCAGACTGCAGTTAAGCAATTTTATACAACAGGCCACCCCGCAAGGTACGGAAAACCGCGAAGACAGATCGAGAACTTGCTTGGCAACAGAGAGCTTGGCAACAGAGAGCTTGGCAACAGCATATATGAGTTACAATGGCATGGAGATGGACTTTGAATTATATTCATAATGCTATTCATATCAAGTGTGTTTTCTCGGATTAGTCGGATATCCTGGTTAAAATGCTCGCACCAGTCGCACAAGTTTTGTAAATCTCCCATTTGTTTCATTCATTTCATTCATTTTCCCGCCTGATCCTATATAGATGTTCATGGTAGGCAACCTGAATTAACCAATAATTTTTGTCCTCATTATAAGCTTATATAATGAAATCGACATTCGACATATAGCTATCTCAAATATACACTATCTGGTATTCTGGTTAACATTTTAGCTAGAGGTTATGTACTGTTTAATAAACGAGCAGGAGTGGGTTTTTTTATATGGATTTGGCCAGAGTTCCTCACCGTGCTCGATGAAACGTAAGAAGGGCTCTGGGTACGAGAATGATTCAGACCTATATATTGTTATTCACTTCAGTTTAGCTGATCGGCAGATAACTTTGACCTCACATGAATAATTATAGATATCATGCTCAGCCTCGCTGCCCCTACTTAAAAATAGTGGTTGTCAAAACAGTTGCTGGTGTTAAATTTCCCTGCATGAGCTCCACCTTTGAATTTACTATATAAATAATTTTTTAAACACATCCGAATCACTAATATGAAATAAGACTGGATAAAGCATCCTATTGAATTCAGTAGTCCGATTTTGAAGCCAGAATATTTTAATAAGATGAGATTTATAAATCAGTCAAATTCATGACTGGTCTAATCGTTTGCTGTTTAAGTTCACTTAGACTATAAAGCAAATGTCATCGCCTAATTTGACTTGTGAAATATAGATCCAAAACCTCTTCGAAATAGTTTTCGAACGTTTTATACACCTATAATGACGCTGATGGCGGCCATATTTGATGCCCCCCCATTAGTTATTCACCGGCAGATTTAGGGGGGAAAAGAGGCTACTTACTGATGAAAAATTCTTATCTAGGCAATATTTGTCCTTTCCCACTAGTGACTAGACACGTAAAGGAAGAGTTAAACATGTCCACAACACCAGATTGGAGTAACAGTGGGCCATCCAATATGGCCGCCATTGGCTTCACTTATGCACAGCAGATGCTTTATCCAGTCTTATTTCAGATCAGTGGTCGGAATCATTATGATAAATTCGCAGCATCTAGTCCCCAACACTAACCCCTAACCCTGACCTAACTTTTATAAAATCTTGAGTCCTTGGGAAGGTTTTTACAGGACTATAAAAGAAGCTTTAATGCTGATATAGAGTTATATAAAACGCTTGTAAAACAGTTTGAAAACATCGAAATTGTGTGAAATACTCGCCCTTCAGACAATAGAGATACATTTTCTTTATGTTGTTCATGTGTCACACCAAGACTAATATATAGGTCTCATTCTATTTAATGACGACGATTTATCGGGAATAATGGAATATATTCATGCTATATAATGTCATATTTAACAAATATAAAACATTTTCCGTGTTGATATATACAGTTTTAGTATTCTTGCACAAGTGAACATAATAAATCCTACAACCTGATTGGTCAAATGTGACGTTTTAAGCTGTTATATTCACCTACAGGTGAATATATCAAAACTGAAATTTTCAAAATGGCAGCTAGCAGTTTTGTGGAAGTTTACTGATAACGAAATAAGGGAAATTAAAATAAATTCAGTACCAAATAACACAAAAGACTTGCGTAAAAATACTAAAACAGTTATTCACTTCGGGCTCGGTGATTATCGGAGAATATTCACCTCAACTTCGTCTCGGCGAATATTCCCCGATAATCACCTCGCCTTTGGCTTTGGCGAATAATTGTTAAATATCAATACGAGTGAAAATTGGGAAAACGAGAAATTGTGTGGAAACATGACGCTCGAAGGGAGGAGTGTTTTCACACAATTTCGAGTTTTCCCATTTTTCACGAGTGTTGATATAACTGTATATCAATACGAAAAATGTTTTATATTTGTTTTCTAATATAGCACAAAGAAACATAAAGCCAATCAGCGTTCAGAATTTAAAACGCTATATTATAAAAAAATATAATACATGCATACTTATATATTGATAGTAATGTTAAAATTATGAAGGTCTTTATTGGATTTGCTTCCCGATGAGCCTTCTTGGTCAAATTCATTGTCGCTTACTGCGTCGGTAAACGCCAGAAGTAATCCGAGCAATAAACAACTAGATATTAGCTCTGTTGACCAAAATATTGCTAAACCAAATCGTCGAAATAACACAAGAAATATTGCGCCAAATTTTAAAATTTTGGTACGATATTGATCACTGGATTCCAGGCTTTCAGAATCGGTGCGTACTTCTGTGATTTACGCATGATTTAAATAATACAGCCGCTCTATATTCCAACCACGGATTGACCGTAGTAATAATAGAGACCTTACGGTTTTAGGGGGTAGCCTGGGCAATGCAAGGCTCCCCATACCTCCGTGGCGCCGGGCCTGGTTGCTTTATATTTTAGAATAACAGTACTGTAGGAAACAACTATACCTGATGCGAAAGGATCTGTTTATTACTGCAAAGCTTTATATGTTAAAAACTTATATGTTTAATCGCCATGTAAACTTACAAAGAACTTAGAATAAAGCTAATTGTGTCGACGACCAGTCTCGGTCACTATGGCAAGTCAAAATAATAGGTGAACTATTAATAGTATAAGATTACGTTTACTTACCGCTGCGATAGCCGCTGCTCTAATGGAGATAGGCTTGACAGAATCTCTGACGTGGTACTCTTTCTCCACGCTGGTATTCCTTGGTAGGAATTGAGTAATAGCTTTGCGGCTTCTCCAGATCTTTGTTTGTTTAACATCACCACCCCCGCCAAAAGCAGCCTCACAAGTGCGGTCCAGTTTTTGGACGTTGGGGATAGCTTGAGTTGCCTGGAGTGTTCTGTTATGCCCTCTTCGCCAAACTTTCTTAGCTTTTTCATATCTTCTGCCAGAGGAAGGACTTGTACGGCATTCATCTTCCGTTCCTTTAATGTGGAAAGGGAGTGATGCGAGATCTTATACTCCCACTCCGACCTCATCAATTTTTGGAAATATTTTATTTCCTTTGCCATCAAGTCATTTCTCGCAAGAATCGCTTGATTGTGTAGAAGTGTAGCACACTTCGATAGAGAATGGCCAAGCTTTAACACGAGTGATGGAATATTGACCTCTTGCTGGCCACGAATTGGCAGCATAAAGCCAGTGGTCTCCCTAACAGCTTTTATTATTATGTCAAATTTCTCCAGCTTTATAAAACCGGACAACTGGACCGCCTCATTATTTTCTACGACCATTAGTTGTTGTAGAAGGCGACCCAGTTCCCTCATCTTCTGGGAGACCAACTGGCGATCCCTTTCTCCCTCTTTCTCCAAAAGAAATGCTCCAAGCATCTTTATTAAGTCTTCTTTCCTCACAATATCTGCAATTGCACCGCGATTCATGGAACACAGGATCTTATTAAGGACAGGGTTGTCGCTCGCTGTTAATATAGGAGCGATCAACAGTTTTGCAGATTGCTGCACCTGTCTGTTGCTGTGTTGGTGAGATGACTCGGGGAGTTTATTTGGACATGAAGCCTGGAAAACTCACAGGGAAGAAAGTCCTGAACGTTTTTCTTCGTCTCGCCATGCCCCGGTCTTCTTACTGTGATTAACTCGCCTTCACCCGTCTCCAGTGTATTCATGTTATGGTGGTAATCACCCTGGAGATGAAGCTTGGTTAATATCGCTTTTCGCTCGGATGAGTTTTTTCTGTGTCCCAAAGCCGACACAACTTCTTCCTCCACCTTGTGCTTCGTGAGCAGATGTCTCCCGATCTTTGCACACAACAGCCCGCAGTATGTGCACGCGTGCCTTCTGTCGTATACTCTGGAGTTATTTTTGTTTTTTTCGTGACGTTTACATGGGCTGCAAGAGTGAAAGAGTATATTAAATTCATGACCTGGGGCCGGTTTATAAAAAGGTTAACTATAAACTAGAGTTATAAAGGTGTTGTATAATCTGTTAGCACACGTCAGATTTGTTTACATTTCTATCAAAACAATGAAATTTATCAACGAATTTATTGCAGTTTTATATATTTTCCTGTTTCCACAGTAATATAAATTATCCAAGTAGCACAATCAAGCGTTTCAACTTAAACTGCTTATATTACGAACAAGAGACTCCAATATGTACGCAAGAGACTCCAATATGTACGCGATTTAACTATACCCAAAATGTAGTTAAACTGCAGACTGCAGTTAAGCAATTTTATACAACAGGCCACCCCGCAAGGTACGGAAAACCGCGAAGACAGATCGAGAACTTGCTTGGCAACAGAGAGCTTGGCAACAGAGAGCTTGGCAACAGCATATATGAGTTACAATGGCATGGAGATGGACTTTGAATTATATTCATAATGCTATTCATATCAAGTGTGTTTTCTCGGATTAGTCGGATATCCTGGTTAAAATGCTCGCACCAGTCGCACAAGTTTTGTAAATCTCCCATTTGTTTCATTCATTTCATTCATTTTCCCGCCTGATCCTATATAGATGTTCATGGTAGGCAACCTGAATTAACCAATAATTTTTGTCCTCATTATAAGCTTATATAATGAAATCGACATTCGACATATAGCTATCTCAAATATACACTATCTGGTATTCTGGTTAACATTTTAGCTAGAGGTTATGTACTGTTTAATAAACGAGCAGGAGTGGGTTTTTTTATATGGATTTGGCCAGAGTTCCTCACCGTGCTCGATGAAACGTAAGAAGGGCTCTGGGTACGAGAATGATTCAGACCTATATATTGTTATTCACTTCAGTTTAGCTGATCGGCAGATAACTTTGACCTCACATGAATAATTATAGATATCATGCTCAGCCTCGCTGCCCCTACTTAAAAATAGTGGTTGTCAAAACAGTTGCTGGTGTTAAATTTCCCTGCATGAGCTCCACCTTTGAATTTACTATATAAATAATTTTTTAAACACATCCGAATCACTAATATGAAATAAGACTGGATAAAGCATCCTATTGAATTCAGTAGTCCGATTTTGAAGCCAGAATATTTTAATAAGATGAGATTTATAAATCAGTCAAATTCATGACTGGTCTAATCGTTTGCTGTTTAAGTTCACTTAGACTATAAAGCAAATGTCATCGCCTAATTTGACTTGTGAAATATAGATCCAAAACCTCTTCGAAATAGTTTTCGAACGTTTTATACACCTATAATGACGCTGATGGCGGCCATATTTGATGCCCCCCCATTAGTTATTCACCGGCAGATTTAGGGGGGAAAAGAGGCTACTTACTGATGAAAAATTCTTATCTAGGCAATATTTGTCCTTTCCCACTAGTGACTAGACACGTAAAGGAAGAGTTAAACATGTCCACAACACCAGATTGGAGTAACAGTGGGCCATCCAATATGGCCGCCATTGGCTTCACTTATGCACAGCAGATGCTTTATCCAGTCTTATTTCAGATCAGTGGTCGGAATCATTATGATAAATTCGCAGCATCTAGTCCCCAACACTAACCCCTAACCCTGACCTAACTTTTATAAAATCTTGAGTCCTTGGGAAGGTTTTTACAGGACTATAAAAGAAGCTTTAATGCTGATATAGAGTTATATAAAACGCTTGTAAAACAGTTTGAAAACATCGAAATTGTGTGAAATACTCGCCCTTCAGACAATAGAGATACATTTTCTTTATGTTGTTCATGTGTCACACCAAGACTAATATATAGGTCTCATTCTATTTAATGACGACGATTTATCGGGAATAATGGAATATATTCATGCTATATAATGTCATATTTAACAAATATAAAACATTTTCCGTGTTGATATATACAGTTTTAGTATTCTTGCACAAGTGAACATAATAAATCCTACAACCTGATTGGTCAAATGTGACGTTTTAAGCTGTTATATTCACCTACAGGTGAATATATCAAAACTGAAATTTTCAAAATGGCAGCTAGCAGTTTTGTGGAAGTTTACTGATAACGAAATAAGGGAAATTAAAATAAATTCAGTACCAAATAACACAAAAGACTTGCGTAAAAATACTAAAACAGTTATTCACTTCGGGCTCGGTGATTATCGGAGAATTTTCACCTCAACTTCGTCTCGGCGAATATTCCCCGATAATCACCTCGCCTTTGGCGAATAATTGTTAAATATCAATACGAGTGGAAATTGGGAAAATGAGAAATTGTGTGGAAACACGACGCTCGAAGGGAGGAGTGTTTTCACACAATTTCGAGTTTTCCCATTTTTTACGAGTGTTGATATAACTGTATATCAATACGAAAAATGTTTTATATTTTTTTTATAATATAGCACAAAGAAACATAAAGCCAATCAGCATTCAGAATTTAAAATGCTATATTATAAAAAAATATAATACATGCATACTTATATATTGATAGTAATGTTAAAATTATGAAGGTCTTTATTGGATTTGCTTCTTGGTCAAAATTGGTCAAATTCATTGTCGCTTACTGCGTCGGTAAATGCCAGAAGTAATCCGAGCAATAAACAACTAGATATTAGCTCTGTTGACCAAAATATTGCTAAACCAAATCGTCGAAATAACACAAGAAATATTGCGCCAAATTTTAAAATTTTGGTACGATATTGATCACTGGATTCCAGGCTTTCAGAATCGGTGCGTACTTCTGTGATTTACGCATTATTTAAATAATACAGCCGCTCTATATTCCAACCACGGATTGACCGTAGTAATAATAGAGACCTTACGGTTTTAGGGGGTAGCCTGGGCAATGCAAGGCTCCCCATACCTCCGTGGCGCCGGGCCTGGTTGCTTTATATTTTAGAATAACAGTACTGTAGGAAACAACTATACCTGATGCGAAAGGATCTGTTTATTACTGCAAAGCTTTATATGTTAAAAACTTATATGTTTAATCGCCATGTAAACTTACAAAGAACTTAGAATAAAGCTAATTGTGTCGACGACCAGTCTCGGTCACTATGGCAAGTCAAAATAATAGGTGAAGTATTAATAGTATAAGATTACGTTTACTTACCGCTGCGATAGCCGCTGCTCTAATGGAGATAGGCTTGACAGAATCTCTGACGTGGCACTCTTTCTCCACTCTGGTATTCCTTGGTAGGAATTGAGTAATAGCTTTGCGGCTTCTCCAGATCTTCGTTTATTTAACATCACCACCCTCGCCAAAAGCAGCCTCGCAAGTGCGGTCCAGTTTTTGGACGTTGGGGGATAGCTTGAGTTGCCTGGAGTGTTCTGTTATGGCCTCTTTGACAAACTTTCTTAGCTTTTTCATATCTTCTGCCAGAGGAAGGACTTGTACGGCATTCATCTTCCGTTCCTTTAATGTGGAAAGGGAGTGATGCGAGATCTTATACTCCCACTCCGACCTCATCAATTTTTGGAAATATTTTATTTCTTTTGCCATCAAGTCATTTCTCGCACAAATCGCTTGATTGTGTAGAAGTGTAGCACACTTCGATAGAGAATGCCGGAGCTTTAACGCGAGTGATGGAATATTGACCTCTTGCTGGCCACGAATTGGCGGCATAAAGCCAGTGGTCTCCCTAACAGCTTTTATTATTACGTCAAATTTCTCCGGCTTTATAAAATCGGACAACTGGACCGCTTCATTATTTTCTACGACCATTAGTTGTTGTAGAAGGCGACCCAGTTCCCTCATCTTCTGGGAGACCAACTGGCAATCCCTTTCTCCCTCTTTCTCCAAAAGAAATGCTCCAAGCATCTTTATTAAGTCGTCTTTCCTCACAATATCTGCAATCGCACCGCGATTCATGTAACACAGGATCTTATTAAGGACAGGGTTGTCGTAAGGACGGGGTTGTTGGGAGGGGGGGGGGTTATTTGGACATGAAGCCTGGTGCTTCCACAAGTCCCACTTGCGGAAAAAACCCAAACAAAACTCGCAGGGAAGAAAGTCCTGAACGTTTTTTTTCGTCTCGCCGTTCCCCAGTCTTCTTACTGTGATTAACTCGCCTTCACCCGTCTCCAGTGTATTCATGTTATGGTGGTAATCACCCTGGAGACGAAGGTAATCACCCTGTGTCGCAAGGCCGACACAACCTCTTCCTCTACCTTGTGCTTCATGAGCAGATGTCTCCCGATCTTTGCACAGAACAGCCCGCAGTATGTGCCTTCTGTCATATACTCGGGAGTTATTTTTGTTTTTTTTCGTGACGTTTACATGGGCTGCAAAAGAATGAAAAAGTATATTAAATTCATGACCTGGGGCCGGTTTATAAAAAGGTTAACTATAAACTAGAGTTATAAAGGTGTTGTATAATCCGTTAGCACACGTCAGATTTGTTTACATTTCTATCAAAACAATGAAATTTATCAACAAAGTTATGGCAGTTTTATATATTTTTCTGTTTCCACAGTAATATAAATTATCCAAGTAGCACAATCAAGCATTTCAACTTAAACTGCTTATATTACGAACAAGAGGCTCCAATATGTACGCATGTGCAAAACGGAGTCTACAGCATTTTAATTAAGGGTTGTCCAATCAGAATCGAATCGTAAATTTTAGGGTTAACTGCAATTTAACTATACCCAAAATGTAGTTAAACTGCAGACTGCAGTTAAGCAATTTTATACAACAGGCCACCCCGCAAGGTACGGAAAACTGCGAAGACAGATAGAGAACTTGAGTTAGAGATACGAGTTACAATGGCATGACTAGAGATACGAGTTACAATGGCATGGAGATGGACTTTGAATTATATTCATAATGCTATTCATATCTAGTGTGTTTTCTCGGATTAGTCGGATATCCTGGTAAAAATGGTCGCACCAGTCGCACAAGTTTTGTAAATCTCCCATTTGTTTCATTCCTTTTTCCGCCTGATCCTATATAGATGTTCACGGTAGGCAACCTGAATTAACCAATAATTTTTGTCCGCATTATAAGCTTATATAATGAAAGAGCCTAATGAGTAATGATAAAAAGCTAGGTACAATGCCGTTCCACTTTCGAGGGGGAGCAATAACTAACAAAATTTAGTAGCTATATTTCGGCATTCATTTTACTTGTCTTTTCTATTTTATAATAATTAATATTACACTGCATATTACAATGTAATTATAATGCAAAAGAAACAGATATCGATATTCGACATATAGCTATCTCAAATAAACACTATCTGGTATTCTGGTTAACATTTTAGCTAGAGGTTATGTACTGTTTAATAAACGAGCAGGAGTGTTTTTTTTATATGGATTTGGCCAGAGTTCCTCACCGTGCTCGATGAAACGTAAGAAGGGCTCTGGGTACGAGAATGATTCAGACCTATATATTGTTATTCACTTCAGTTTAGCTGATCGGCAGATAACTTTGACCGCACATTCGCAGTTATGCAAACTCGAATTACTTATGCGTACTTCTTGCCATGAAATTGATAATGTTTTATCAAGATAATCAACTGCATTAGTGTTGTTCTTACTTCAATCAGGTGATTTTTGTAAAACATCTTGCACAGTAACACTTGAATTGAATTTCTAAGTATTTTAAATCTTCAATAAATTTATAGTCTCCTCTTCTTTGAAAAATCACTAATTTAATCATTTCAATTTGACTGGATATGATGGTTTGAAGAGACAAAATAAAATCAGGGAGATCTTGCTTTTTGTATTGAACTCCCTCTTTTATGACATGATTTATCGATTCACTTCGATAGTTGTAGAAAGAGAGTGGCGGCTTACCCAAACCAGCTTTTTCCCGCACTGGTGCCAGCATGCTTGAAAGGATTTCTGGAATTACGGTTCTGAACCATGCAATAAATCTATCAGGAACAATGGCGTGGCAAGCATCAATCAAGTACCTGATAAAGGTACTTAAATAAATAGTACCTTTATCACAAAAGGAAACCATACATTTTGGATATGAATTGGCCAGCCGCTGGATACGTTCAGGACAAGCGAACGACATGCACTTTGGACATTCGCTACTGGGACAAATGCTGCTTATACTTGGTGGAGACATAGAAATAAACCCTGGTGATAGAGGACCTTCCTGTGGTATATGCTCAAAACCGGTAAGACATACAGAATTAAGCATATGCAATGTTGCGAATGTAATGGGTTATTTCACCTCAAGTGTTGTGAAATTTCAAGCAAACACGAACAGCTTATTAGTTCTCACCATACTTGGCTTTGCCCTCAGTGTAACCAATCAAATTTTTGTCTGGGATTCCCTAAGGCTACGGACAATACTGTATATACGGCAAACAGATACCACTTGCTTAACTTTTCTGGGGCCGTTGAGGCAAATCCGTGTTTACAAACAACTAATGGCACTTCGAAAAATCAAAATAGAAGCAAGAAACGCACTCAACCTAAACGGACTAAACAGACTAAATTAACATGCTTATTGATTAATTGCCGAAGCCTTAAGAACAAAGTTAACGAACATAAACCTGATGTTGTTTTGGGGAACGAATCTTGGCTTACACCAGATATTGCAAACTCTGAGATATTCCCGAACGATTATAATGTCTTTAGAAAAGACAGACCCGATGGTTATGGGCGAGTCTTCCAGGCTATTAAAAAGGACTTGATAGTCACCCAACGATTAGAACTTGACACAGATTGGACACAATGCCAGCTTGCAGACAAAAAGGCAAAATCTATTTTGTTCGGGTCGTTATATCGCCCAAATGCACACGACATAAAAAGCCTACATGTACTCGACAATTCTCTCTCAGCCCTAGGAGATAAATTACATCGACACAACGTAGTATTAGCTGGTGATTTCAATGCCCCCAACATCTTATGGGAAAACCAACAAATCACAGGGAATATTTCTACCTCAGAGTTGCTGCTTGAAATTGTCGACAAACACGACCTGTGTCAGCTTGTGAGGGAACCGACACGTAAACAGCTTCAAACACAAAATATTTTAGACCTCGTCTTAGCTAACAATAGAAATAATATTAGCGACATCGAAGTAATCCCCGGTATAAGCGACCATGATATTGTGCGTTTTTTAATTAACTCTCGCTGTAGAAGGAAACCAAACGTTAAACGGAAAGTATATATTCGAAAGAAAGCGGACTCAGATCGTATTAGGAAAGAGTTGCAAGCGTTACCGAAAACTTCGACAAAGCATGTGAGGGAAAATCCCTAAATGATAAATGGGACGAGTTTGAATTAACAATGCGACATATAATTGATAATTGTGTGCCGCACAAAACCACCAGTTCACGGCACAATCTTCCATGGTTCACGCGATCCTTAAGACGTCAAACTCGTCGAAAACAAAGGCTATACAACAAAGCAAAGAAGTCAGGAAATGAATCCCACTGGGCAAAGTTTAGAGAATCCAAATGAAAAGTACATTCAGACTTGAAAGCTGCTAGGTAAAATTATGTTAGTAATTTTCTTGGAGAGTCAATAAAAGAAAGCCCCAAGAGATTTTGGTCGTACGTTAAGAAATTAAATAAAGATGATGTCGGTATATCGGACTTTGAGATTAATGGAGAGTCCATAAGTGATAGAAAGCATAAATCAGAACTTTTAAGTGAACATTTCTCGAGTGTTTTTACCCATGAAAATATTAGTAATATGCCAAAAATACCCGAAAATTCAAATCCTAGTATTAATCCCCCAATTATTTCTGCCCGAGGGGTTGTTGCCCAACTATCTGTGTTAAAACCCGATAAAGCACCTGGACCAGATGAAATTCCCTTGTGGTTTATGAAGGAATATGCAAACAAAATTGCCCCCACACTTACAAAGATATTCCAGGAGTCTATAGACATTGGTGTCGTACCAAAGAAATGGAAAAATGCAAATGTCACGGCAATTTTTAAGAAAGGCTCTAAATCCGACCCTAAGAACTATAGACCAATTTCGTTGACCTGTATCGCTAGCAAGGTGCTCTAGCATATTGTGCATAGCCACATATATTTCGACCGATATAACATCTTAACTGATTTACAGCATGGTTTTAGGGCCAAAAGGTCGACTGTAACTCAATTGATTGGTACTATCCACGATATTTCAAGTGCTATTAACAATGATTCCACTGTACATGCTGTCATTCTGGACTTTGAAAA
The DNA here is from genome assembly GCA_902702795.2 of Paramuricea clavata. Classification (NCBI taxonomy): domain Eukaryota; kingdom Metazoa; phylum Cnidaria; class Anthozoa; order Malacalcyonacea; family Plexauridae; genus Paramuricea; species Paramuricea clavata. Next base: position 16,477 of record CACRXK020003568.1, on the reverse strand, counting down.
AGCGTTCGACAAAGTCCCACATCAACGCCTGTTGAGAAAATTACAAAGTTACGGAATACAAGGGCCCCTGAATAATTGGCTTGAATCATTTCTCACGGATCGTTATCAGACAGTTGTTTGTGAAGGGGAAGCAGCCAAACCAACATCGGTAACCTCGGGCGTCCCACAAGGAACTGTTTTGGGACCGTTATTGTTCCTTTTGTACATCAACGATTTGCCAAATGCACTGAATTCTAGTGTTCGATTGTTTGCAGACGACACGCTTTTGTACGGCCTAATCTCGGGAAGCTCAAACAGTGATGAATTGCAGGATGATCTTAGCAAGTTGGAAACCTGGCAGGAGAAATGGCAAATGAAGTTCAATCCAGGGAAATGTAAAGTGTTATGCATATCAAGACCCTCCGCAAAGGAAATATTCTTTCTGTAACACAGAGTTGGAGCAAGTCGAGTCGGTCGCTTACCTGGGTATCACCCTAAATAACAAAATGAAGTTCTCGGAGCATGTCTCAAACACAGCAAGTAAAGCCAGTAAATTACTTGGAATGGCACGAAGAAATTTTTGGAATTGTCCAAAACATGTTAGGGAAACTGTTTACAAAACAATGGTAAGGACAAAACTGGAATATGCTTGTGAGGCATGGGACCCACACTACAAGAAAGACATTAAGGCACTAGAAAAAGTCCAAAGAAAAGGCGCGAGATTCTGCTTGCAGAACTATGCTCCACTTGCCAGCGTTACAGGTATGTTGGACACGCTTGGATGGAAGACATTAGAAGAGAGGAGGGTGGAATCAAGATTAACAATGATGTACAAGATAAGTCATAACCTTGTAGATTTTAACACCGATCAGTATTTGAAATTACACCCAGAATCTAGAACACACGGCAGCCACCCATTGAAATACAAAATTCCTAAGGCAACTAAAGACGTTTTTAAATATTCATATTTCCCATGAACTATCAGAGAATGGAATAAGCTACCACCTGAACTAGTCCTCTCAAGTTCATTAGGTGAATTCAAAACGAAACTAAGTAGTCATTTTTAAATGTATTATATTGAATTTTAGCTAACTTGGAACCTTTTAAACATATTTATATGTATTGACATTGTTCATATTTTAATGAGTTTATTTATATACTGTAGTTTTCAAAGTTGGTGTGATCTTGCAGAAGTTTACCGACATAATAAATTGAGATTGAGCTGTGAAAATATCTTCACTTTCACAATCAATCAGACCACCATAGTGTGCATATCTTCAATATTTTTACCAAATATGTCATTCAAAATCTTGTTCTGGTTTTCAAGAGAAACCCCTTTCAAGTGTGTTTTACAGTTTTCTCTGAAATGACCTATGCAGCAAACATGTACAGCACTTTTAAATTTCTTTCCAAACTGATTGTACAAAGCTTTCTCACCATCAGTACCAAATGCAATTAAATTATCTTCAAGTAATGGTGACTTCTGTGTTGTTACAATAGTTAAATGGCTGTAGCAACTCTCATCTAAATTATGGCTAATCAGTACAGGTCCAAGAAATGTTGGGTGTTTTTTCGTTCTGTTTGATACCAAAAACAAATTTTCATACGACATTGGCGTCACATAAAATGCACCTAAGTTAAAAGTAGGATCAATGCTAAGAATGCTAAAATTAACAGGTGATGTGCAAAACCTATCTAGATCACGAAATTGACTATCATAACCAAGAAGAAGGAGTTCCGGATCGGGGTATGCAGAAATGTAGCGTATAAATCTATTTTCAGTATTTTTTGCGCATCTTGCTCTCTGATCATAGCAATGATGTCATAAAAATTCATGGCATTCGTTGCTAATGTCACATTCCTCTTCTTTTTTGATCGATTAATGTCATAAATGGTTTGTCTACTACACGAAGTCGCCATTTCACTTGCTTTTTCTACTCCTTTTGTTAAGTTGCTATGTATAGTTTTAGACTTATCTACATTTATTAGCTCTCTTACAATAGCTTTTGTTGATGCATTGGTGCTCTTGTATGGAGCACTAATACAGACAGCATTACCATGCCGTTTGACTACAAACGTCCTCTCTACATCACTATCAAAGTAATATTGAACAAAAGCAACATTGTTCATTATAGTGCCTCATCTATCAATAGCATATGAAATGATTTTGTTAAAATCTTTGCATGAATTAAAACGCCTGTACTTTCTAACTAAATGATATTGATCTGATGTTGTCAGGGTGTCATTTCTGTTGGATAACATCCTAAACTCCTGTACCTCAAAATCATCAATACTTTCTTCTGTCTTCCAGGTGGATGTTCTTGTTCCCATGCATGTATATGCCCCATTGTTATCTGATTCTAGATTACGAATCATCATCATTGGGTCTTGATCTCCAAGATCAATGACAAATGCTGCATTTTTCCAAACTCTGTAAGGTTGCTTTTTTGACACTTTTGTCCAGTTTGGCCGGGCATAAAAGGTTTTCGAACACTTTCGACAGCTCAAGGCATTTGCTATTACCTTAGATATGCATGTGTATCCTCCTTTTCCTCTGGCAAAAGGTCGCAAGACGTACCACCAACAGGCAATGGGTCACAAGATGTACCATCACCATTCCTGGCTGATGCTGCTTCATTGTCAGAAATCACAATAATGTCTGCTGGTTCCTTTTTTTATTTTCGCATGGGAATTATAGAAGAAAATTTAATAAAATTGATACAGTTCGTTATTGATAGTTAACAACTCTTTAAGTTGCGTTTGAACACATACAAGCATGGCCATCTTATTGGTTTACATGAAATATGTAAATTGTGTTGTTATTATTCGATAACTTTTATTATTTTGACATAAAATAATAAGACGGTAAATTAACAGAGGTAAATTAACAATTGCCTTTAATATTAGTACCTTAAATTCGATATATTCATCGGAACTAGTCCCACTTTGACTTTCACTAGATGTGCTGTAATAAAAGACAAGGTTATTTTAGAAATAAATACAGTGGCCAGTATCAAACATCCTAGTCCAAAACCAAATTTTAACCACTAACCTTTCGCTTTCCTGCCCTTCCATCTTGATTGAACAGTGATACATGTATGAAAATACACTTTCACGTTCTATATTTATGTCATAATTTATAATTATCTGTGGTTTTCGCGGAAAAATTGCTTATTTATACGGGAAAATTGTTAAATTTCCGCAAAATTAACGAATAAATTAAATAATTGTTATGATTTATGTTGTTCCTGAAAATCCTGTCGTTCCTGTAATTCCTGTAGTTCCTGTTCCTGTAGTTCCTGGGTTTCCAAACACCCGTAATCGTATGACAGAACTACAAACTGTGCGAGTGTCCATATGCATATATATTAAAAGCTTTAAAAACATCTCATGATATATATTATATAAATTTTAATATTATTAGCTAATCGCTTTAGGCTATATAGAGAATAATGTTGAACATGATATCTCACTCGTTCGCTGCGCTCACTTGTGAGATGTCAATGTTCAACACTCTAAATAAATCTGGTATTTCCGCACGCCCATGTATTTTTCTGTTTATTATATAAACAAAATTCAGTGAAAAACAATAAAACGTCTGTGGCAATGCGTTTTACAACAAATGATATTTTCACATGTAAAAATATCGTATTTTTTATGTGTGTTTTATAAATACTATTTTTCTCAGTGGCCAAAAACTCTATATAACACTTTATATGTTTATATATTAATAAATAAGTATATTATATAGGCTTTAATACGCATCCAAATATCGATTTTTGCAACAATTTGAACATAATTAAGGGATGGTAAACTTACTTTCACGATCCGTAACCATATCTTACCAACGGTACCACTGGTACCATTCAACATGATTTTGAAGGGTCCTGGGACTGCCATGGCCTTTGGTTCGCGGATGGTAAACTTACTTTTACGATCCGTAACCCTATCTTACCAATGGTACCACTGGTACTATTCGACATCCTTTTGAAGGGTACCCCAACTGCCATGGCCCTTGGTTCACAGATGGTAAACTTACTTTCACGATCCGTTACCCTATCTTACCAACGGTACCACTGGTACCATTCCACATGATTTTGAAGGGTACCTCAACTGCTATTATGGCCCTTGGTTCACAGATGGTAAACATACTTTCACGATCCGTTACTCTATCTTACCAACGGTACCACTGGTACCATTCAACATGATTTTGAAGGGTACCCCAACTACCATGGCCCTTGGTTCACCACGGATGATAAACTTACTTTCACGAACCGTTACCCTATCTTACCAACGGTACCACTGGTACCATTCGACATGATTTTGAAGGGTACCCCAACTGCCATGGCCCTTGGTTCACGGATTGGTAAACTTACTTTCGCGATCTGTTACCCTATCTTACCAATGGTACCACTGGTACCATTCGACATCCTTTTGAAGGGTACCTAAGGTTACGATACTAATGAGCGTTACGCCACTGTACCAGCTAAATTCGAAGAAAATTTACTTAACCGATTGCACATTTCAACAAATCTTCAAATTTCTTGCATGTTGGTAGGTGACGACATTTTTAATATAGCGTGAACTTTCTTCGCATCAACTTTGATTCCTTTTGAATTAACAAGATGACCTGGATATTTAACTTCTTCTGCACCAAATGTGCATTTATTAACATTTAATGTTATTCCCGCATCTTCCAATTTTCTGAGTACCTTTTTTAAATGCTTGTCATGCTCTATTAAAAGAACGAAACAATAGACACTCCGAAAATAGTTAAAATGTTAACTATTTTCGGAGTGTCTATTGTTTTGTTCTTTTTAAAATTAGTCATTGGCAACCGTAATTTCTCTACATTATCCTAACCATGTACAATCGATTTTAATGCAGATACCTTCACAATCCTTAAATCCTTTCCACTTCTTTCTGAAAATGTTCAGAAGCTGGTGTTATACCAAAGGGTAAGGCATTGAAATGATATCTTCCTCACGGTGTTGGGATCATGTGAGAGGATTCTTTTGACGATGGAGTTTGCCAAAATCCAGAGTTGCAATCTAGTTTTGTGAAAACTGTAGAACCAGCTAGTTGTGACAGTGTATAATTAACACTCGGTAAAGATGTGTTTCTCTCAAAATGCTTTCGTTTAACTTTGATGGGCCTAAACAAATTCTGACGTCAGCATTTGGTTTTGGTATGACTACCATATGTGAAGAGAGATCACTTCCATTCTTCCTATTTCTGCTCTTACTTTCAGTACACAAGGCTATCATTCTTGGAGTGGTCACTGTGTGAGGTTGTGTGCGAGTTTAATTGTGTACTCACTCTGTATTCTCCCGAGACCATTGAACAAATCTGGGAACGAATCTTTTGATCATTGACTTCTGTTTTTTTTACTTTGTTGACTTCTATTTCGACTGTATTCACATTCCATGTCCGTTTTAGTAGACCTAGTGCATTAATTGCAGATCCACACAATAGAGCTTGATTCATATCGGTGATGACATAAATGTCTTGAACTGTGATTTTATTATCCGCTTCGATTCATGTCTTCAACATGGTTTCCGTCCAAATTACTGGAAGTACTTCAACATATTGGTAAGAACCTGGATTCTGGAAAGACAACCGATGTTGTTTACTTAGATTTCTCAAAAGCTTTCGATTCAGTCTAACATCCAAATCTTATTCAGAAACTTTGAGATCACGGTATATCTGGCCCTTTGCTTAACTGGTTTTGTGACTACCTTAGCTCAAGGAAACAACTTGTTGTGATCGATATTGTGTCATCATCCTTTCTCGAAGTAACTTCAGGCGTCCCGCAAGGTAGTGTAGTTGGCCCACTGTTGTTTATCATCTATGTAAACAAAATACCGGACGAAAACCACTCACAGCTAGACACCGATGTTTGCTGACGACAGTAAGTGCTACAGACAAATTAACTCGACTGATGACGAACAATTGCTCCAACGCAATACTAACTCACTTCAAGAATGGTCTGTCAAATGGGAACTTAGTTTTAACGTGCAGAAATGCAGCGTGATGCGGTTTACAAGGAAGAAGAATATTATGCCAGCCAATTACCACCTTGCTAATGAAGAAATAAAGAGTGTAAATATCCCATAAAGACCTCGGGATATTCATCAGTGATGACCTAAAGTGGTCAAATCAGATTGCCCATGTGGTTGCTAAAGCCAATCGAATGCTGGGATTCTTAAGACGCCATTGTATGCAGCTCACCAACATCCACTGCCATCGCCTGCTATATCTGACATTAGTAAGATCTCACCTGTCTTACAGCAGTGGGTCACCCCAAGGATCATCTCGAGACCTCGTTCTAATAGAAGGCAGTCAAAGATGGGCAACAAAGTTCATCACACAAGACTACCATTCCTCGTACTCTTCCAGATTGAAAAGTTTAAATTTACTGCCAATCTATCTCCGACTGTTTTGAAATTAAAGATCTAACGTTTTACTATAAATGCAAATCTGGTGGCTACGAAGTAGATATAGAGTGATATTCCACTCAACCTTCCCTTCACACCACTCGTTTCAGTTCATCCGACCTACGTCGACCTAACCTTTGTGAATCCTCAACCTTCAGATCATCCTACTTTAACAGAGTAATACTACTATGGAATAATCTGCCTAGTCATATCAAGTCATCGAACTCTTGCGCTATATTCAAATCCGAACTATATACCCATTATCTTAATAAACTAAACTCGGACTTTGATGCTGAACGTCCAAGGACATGGAAAACTCTTTGCTTGAAATGTCACTCGAGCAATATCACCTGCTGTTCGTAGCTGGTCTGGTGTTAAATAGGAGGTTTGGGGTTTGACTTCCAGTACCATCATCACCACCTTGTGCTGACCTAGTTTGCGTGTAAGTGGTTGGTGGTTCCAACTAGTGATGATGGTGGTGGTGGTCAAATCTGAACCTCGCAAATGATTTTGATAGTGTAGTGTTTATTCTTGCATGTTTATATTGTAAAATATGTGTTGTTAGGACTAAAGTCTGGTGTAAAATGGCTGGAGTCACTTTTGACTTCCATTATCGCTATCACTACCTCACGCTGACCTGGTTTGCATGTAAGTGGTTTGTGGTTTCTAACTGGTGGTGGTGGGCGTCAAAACTGAACCTCACAAATAATTTCACAGTAGTGTAGTTATGTATTTATTCTTGCATGTTTTATATAGTATAAAGGCCTGTAAAATCAGTATTTACATTGTCCAGTTTGCAGTCCGTAATATGTCGTGTTTTAGTGTTAGATGGAATTCTAGTTCTGTTGTCCAATCCTTCAATCATAGCTGTATGTGTATTTTTTATATAATATGATTGTAAGGTTAATAAAAAAGAAATAATGTGAGTTCAGGGTTCATTTGAAGCCTTTGCGAGAGAATTGAGTCTTTTAGACCAACAACAATGCAGTCACGTATCATTTGGTTGTGCAAATCTCCATATTCACAATGTTCAGCTAACACATGTAAAGACGTTATGTATTATTTTACAGTGTCATATTACATCCTCCGCTTGGTCGCCCATCGCATATATAAGTGTGTTTATTTGTGTTACTCTTTACACTGACCTGAAAGGTGAAGTGTCTTAAATCCCTAATTTTCTGTTTTCTTCTGTTTTCTTTGTCGTTGAGAAATCGAGTTTGTGTTCTCGCATTGCAGGCTCAGAGTGCAACGATTGAGCCAAAATGCCATCGATTCCCGGATTCCTCAATTTAAATATTATAGTAACAAGCTTGTATTTGTGTACATAATAGCTGGCTCATGCCATGCTTGTGGTACATTTTTCGTTTATTAGCCCATAGACTTGTAACACACACGCACAATTCCGAACTCCAAGGGTAGAGTGCTCCAGTGACATATTCAGTGTAGTTTCACTGAGTGATCAAAATGTATTTCACACAGTTAAACCACAGAATATAGTGGAATATAAACAAGGACAAGTTAAAGGTTTGACAGTTGGACTACACAATGTAGTTTTAATTTTAAAAAATCTCCTAATTCCTTACTGTAGTAACCGGACATGATATAACCGGACATGACATTTCAGTCCCGTGACATTGGGTTTATAAACACAGTTAGCTAGAGCATATTGAACTAATCAATTTAGTATTTTCGATGTCAACTATGTAATAAATACTTAATATACTATATTGGCGACAAGGAAAATATGGCGACATACGGCAGAATAGAGGAATACGATGAAACCGAAGAGTGGCCTCAATACATTGAACGAATGGACCATTACTTCGAAGCAAACAAAATGGACGACGATGACAAGAAACGCTCGATTTTTCTAAGCGTGATAGGAGCTAAGACCCTATAAGCTCTTGCGGAGTTTAATTCAACCCGAAGCACCAAAGTCGAAGTCCTATGAAGAACTGGGCGAAATTGCGAAAAACCATTACATGCCGAAGCCATCAGAGATCGTTCAGCGATACAAATTCAATACTTGGGTTAGATGAGAAGGCGAGTCAGTATCGACTTTTGTGGCCGAGCTTCGAACACGTTCTGAACACTGCAAATTCGGAAGTTCTCTAGATGAAATGTTAATTGACTGGTTAGTATGTGGAGTTAACGAAGACCATATACAGAGACGGTTGTTGGCGGAATCGACACTCGATTTAAAACGGGCACTGGATATTGCTATTGGGATGGAAACAGCTGCGAAAGACATGCGTGACTTGAAGCGTGATGCAATCGACAGTCAAAATAGGATGCATAAATTACAGGGTAGAATGAACAAGGACAACAATGTTAATGACGAGTATTCCTGTTTTCGTTGTGGAGGTAAACATAACCCAGAGGACTGCCATTTTAAAAACAAAACATGTCACAAATGCGGAAAAATTGGTCACATCTCAAGGGTTTGCCGAAGTACGAAGAAAGATCAAAGTGCTGGTCGACAAATGAGAGGATACCGATCGAAATTTCAAAACTTTCAAGCGAACAAGGTGGAGCAAGCAAGTTGAGGGCGAACCAGAGGAGACTTGTAATTTTTTTCAACATATCGAATTCATCGACAAAAATACTGCCGTATCAAGAGAAATTTAACGTGAATGGTCAAAATGTTGACATGGAAATCGATACGGGGCATCTTTATCGGTGATCAATCGCGAAACGTACGAGTCCCTACGCCAAGGAAATGAGAACTTGGTGTTGAAAGAGAGTAAAGTGATCCTACATACCTACACAGGCGAACGTGTTAGTCCATTGGGAATTCTAGAAGTAACCGTAAAATATGGCAACCAAACCCGTCCATTGCCACTGTTGGTGTTAGCCGGTACCGGGCCTTATCTGTGTGGTCGCAATTGGCTAGAAAGTATCCATCTCGATTGGTCAAGCATTCGACGCCTGGGGAACGTGAATTTGGAGGATGTGTTGAAAAGGTATGATCATTTGTTCAATGAAGAATTGGGTATGTTGCATGGTATCAAAGCAAAGATACATCTCAAACCAATGACAGAACCTACCTTCTACCAAGCTCGTAGTGTGCCGTATTCAATGCGGAGTAAAATTGAAAAGGAACTAGAGAGGTTAGAAAGGGAAGGGACAATCGAAGCGGTGCAGTATTCAGAGTGGGCCAACCCCGGTAGTACCCGTTATCAAGCCAGATGGGAGTGTGAGGTTATGCGGGGATTACAAACTGACTGTAAATCAAGCTTCTCGCCTAGATGCATATCCGATACCCAAGATAGAGGAACTACATAATAAATTAGCAGGTGGGAAAAAATTCACCGAACTTGATCTGAGCCATGCATATGAGCAAATGGTACTCAACGATGACTCGGAAGAATGTGTTACGATTAATACTCATTGTGGTTTGTACAGATATAACCGTCTACCTTATGGAGTTTCTTCCACACCAGAAACGAACTGAGTGTCCAAGAAGGCTGTCTATTATGGGGATCGAGAGTTGTAATACCCCCTCAGGGAAGAAGTCAAGTCATGGACATCTTGCATGAAACTCATCCTGGTATGTCGCGGATGAAAGGTTTGGCTCGTGGTTATGTTTGGTGGCCGGGTATGGATAAAGCGATTGAAGAACGGGCCAGAAGTTGTTCTACTTGTCGGTGGCCAACTCAAAAGTTTCTCAGCTACTTTGGCCACTGTACACGATATAATACCATAATTAACTCCCTTTTTTCCCCTTCCATTATGATTTTTTTGTGATGTAATTAATGTCTAACTATATCTTTTGTAAACATGTGAAATAAAATTGAAAATTGAATTTGAACCCATCAGAAAGCACCACCAAAAGCACCTATGCATCCGTGGGAATGGCCGCATCAACCATGGTCTAGGATCCACATGGACTATGCTGGGCCATTTATGGGAAAGACGTTCCTATTGATTATTGATGCACATTCGAAATGGTTAGATATCCACATGACCAATTAGTCTAATGCCGAGATGACAGTCGAGAAGCTACGAATGACTTTTGCTAGTCAGGGGTTACTTGAAATGGTGGTATCAGATAATGGGCCAGCTTTTGTGAGTAAAGAATTTGAAGAATTCCTAAGAAAGAATGGAGTGCGACATGTTACATCAGCTCCTTATAATCCATCTTTCAATGGTCTTGTGGAACGAGCCGTGCAAACCTTCAAAGCAAGCAAGTGATGAAGAAACAAAAGGGTTCCTTGCAAACACGACTGTCGCGATTCCTGTTCAAGTATCGGATTACACCACACGCCACTACTGGCCAAGCACCAGTGCAATTACTTTGGGGAACACAATTACGGTCCCATTTTTCTTTGATCCAGCCCGACCCTGGAAAAACCGTGCAGTATGCTCAGAATAGACAGAAAGTTAAATATGATCAACATTTGAAGCCTAACAATTTTTCGATAGGAGATGAAGTGTGGGTACGAAGTTACACAGCTCCTGAGAAGTGGTCAACCGGTAAGGTGATAGAGGAAACTGGGCCAGTGTGGTACGGTGACATCATGATCCGATCCGACGGCAGACACCAATCAGATCTGAGACCACAGAGGAATCAAGTGAATCTACTGTTGAAGAATCAGGTGACTCTGAGAGACGTTATCCGACAAGACAATGTAGGATACCTCGAAAACTGAATGATTATATAATGTGATTCTAACATAGTTATTATTAGTTAATAGGTCAAGATGTTTGTTTGAAAACTAAGAAAGAATAAAAGAAAAGAACTTAGGGCGGAGGAATGTAGTAACCGGACATGACGTTTCAGTCCCGTGACATTGGGTTTATAAACACAGTTAGCTAGAGCATATTGAACTAATGAATTTAGTATTTTCGATGTCAACTATGTAATAAATACTTAATATACTATACTTATACAATACTCTTAGTCAAATGTCGACAAATAATATGCCTTTACATGTACTAAAATTCACGCAGTACTAGAATTCACCAGGGCGTTTATAAGATAGGGCGGCGAAACGCCAGTAATTCGCGTGAAACATGTGTGATGCAAATTAGGACTGGGGCTAGCGGGGAAGGTGCAAAATTTAATTAAATCAAAACAAAATATTAATGCGAAACTCGAAGACACTTTTTAAATCTCTTATTTTGCCGAAATTATGCAGTCTATCGTTGCCATATTTTGCTATCTGGTTATTTACGTTTTTTACAATTGACATGGCATGGTTCAAGACAATCGTAAAAATTTTGCACATGAAAGCTGAACATCATAATGGATTCCCTTTATTTTATATCTCAAAAATAAGCCAGAACTTAGCTTTTTTAAATGCAAGGTGTTAGCAAGGTACAAATCTTTATTCCTCTTAAATTTCATGGCGTAATTTTTTGCAATAGCTTGCCGAATACAGCATAAAAAATTGATTACAGTTAAAAAATTTCCCAGGTTCGTACAGTTTTAAAATTTACAAATATAAAAGAAATTTAAACGTTTTTTGGCCACTCTTATTCTTAGATCGACAAAGGAATACTTGTTCTTCTTACCAGCATGTTCATCCTCTACTAGAAGCCAACATATAACGAGTAAATGAGAATTATTTTCAAACAAGTGTTCGGGTTCATCGTCACTGCGAATTTCGCTTTTTCAACCAGCCTTCGATTTGTAAAATATTAATATCTTGTACTGTCACCAGAACTTAGCAAATCCAAGGACGACTAGTCCATTATCAGATCTTTCTTTGGTAAAAATATTGTCGCTTAATTTTTTGAACTTTTTTTGCAATATGGGAACAAACATGACACAACGGAAAAATATTCGGCAGACATTTCGAATTATGCTGCATTGCCGCACGAACTGGAAGATTGAGGCATGAGGCAAGTCAAGACGGACACAGACACAAAATTAAATACCGACGGTGACGATGAAAATGCGAAATTTATTTATTTATTGCAAAATAAATTTGAAAAGGGTAAACAAACACTTTGTATTTTAAATTAACTATACAACTGTTGTATATTTCATACGGCCGCCATCTTTAATCTCAAGCAACACTGATCTCTAACAATTAACTGAATACATAACATTCCCCCTTCCAACGTCAACAAAGGATAACTAAACAAAATATGAAACTAAGAGTTCTTTAAAGTAAATGTCCCGAAAACTAAAAGTGTTTAAAGGTCTATAAGTCTTTAAGTAATGAATAATGTCATTCATATATTAAATGTTCAACTTAGCTGGTTTTCTGCTGATTCTTCCACTTCTCGTAGTGTAGTGTGTTTGGTGAGTTTCTGATCCTGACCTCTTGACAGGCGTTTCCTTGCCTTTCACCGTGGACGTTGCTGTTTCTACTGGTGGGTGATGAGCTGGTGGTACGCTTACCGGGTTTGGGTTATCAAGGGTTTCGTGGTGGCTCATATCGTCGTTGGCATCGTAATCATTCTCTGCTACTCCCATTGATGATCTTCCTGGGTCTAATCTTAAGGCTATTCGGTTGCGTCTAAGCTTTCGTTGTCCTGTGTCTACAATATACGACCGTGGTGATGAATGATGGTCGACCACAGTTGCTTGTCTCCATAGCTTCGACCCTGGTTCTGGTCGGATTCTTACGTGTTCACCAGGTTTCAGTGGGGATAGTTCTTTTGTCCCATGGCGGTTATGGTAGTAGGTTTGCTTTTCCTTTGCATGGCGCGTTCGTCTCTTGATATCATTTGTGTTATATGCTTCGGGCTCTAACAAACTGCGTGCTATCGGGAGGTTAGTTCTCAGTCTTCTCCCTATACATAGCTGTGATGGAGACAGATCAATGCCTGCTAGTGGTGTTGCTCGATAGACCAACAGGGCTTTGTGCTTGTCATTGTTCTTTCTCCACAATGATTTAACGATTTTTACCGCCGCCTCTGCTTCTCCATTTGCTTTAGGATGCTTTGGACTTATCAAAACGTGTTGGAAGTTGTAGGCTTTTGCAAAATTCTTAAATTCTACGCTTGTATACTGTGTGCCACAGTCTGTCGTCAGCCTTTCTGGAATACCATGTCTCTCAAAGTGTCCTTTTAGGGCTTCGATGGTACTAAAAGCTGAGAGGTCGTTGAGTTCTGTGACTTCAATGTACTTGGAGTAGTAATCTACTGACAGTACATAGTTTTTGCTCTTGAACGTAAATATGTCAGATGCCGCTTTGTCCCAATGGAAGACTGTATCTTTCTTTGTTAGGTGCCGTAGCGGCTCTTCTACCTCAGCCAAGCGTGGTAAGAACTTGGCTAGGTATTGAACTGATCCCAGAAAACAGCGGACATCATCTTTGTTCTCGGGTGCTGGCATGTTTTTCATCACTTCGACTTTCGTGGGATCCGGTTTGAGCCCATGTGCTGATATGAGATGTCCCACGTACGGCACTTCCTCTTTCCTGATCTTCACCTTGTCGAAGTTTAACTTCAAGTTGTAGCTCTGAGCACGATCAAGGACTTGTCGTAAGACAGCATCATGATGCGCTACGTCACGGCCAGCTATCAGAATATCATCCATAATGGCATATGCATATTCTATCCCCTCTAACATGTCATCCATCGCTCTCTGGTACATCTCTGGTGCGGATTTGATGCCAAAGGGTAGCTTTAACCAACGGTATCGACCTAACGGTGTGTTCATCGTTGTAAGGAGACTGGATTCATAGTCTATCTTCATTTGAAGATATCCACTCTTGGCATCCAATACTGAGAACACTTTGGCTCCGGGGATTTTCGTGGTAATTTCTTCCACTGTTTTACTAGGGTAGTGTTCTCGCTTTATCGCTTTGTTCAGGTCGGATGGGTCGATGCAGATGCGGATCTTCTCTCCTTTCTGTGCGACAACCATGGAATTAACCCAATCTGTGGGCTGGGTTACTTTTGCCAAATGCCCCTCTTTTTCCATTTCTTTTAGCTTGCTCGTAATCTTTGGTAGGAGCGCTGCGGGTTGCCTTCTTGGACCATGTACTACAGGGGTCACTGTTGGGTCAATCTTAATCGAGTATGTCCCTGGCATCGATCCTGTTGCATTTTCCAAATCTGGATGTTGGATAAGAAGCTCTTTAAGGTTGTGGTGGATTTCGTGTATTCGCTTTACTAGGTTTAAGGCTTTGCACACTTTTCCAGATAAGATTGGATTATGTGCCTTGTCAATGATGAAGAATTTCACCTTGATCTCTTTTTCCTTGTGTTTCACTTTTAGTGTGATGCATCCTCTGGGCACAATCTGGTGTTGGCTATATGACACAAGTCTCTTGTGTGTTTTCTTAATCTGTGCATTAGGAGCAACACTTTGTAACTGCTTAGCGGTCATGACACTAGCCTGTGCACCTGTATCCAGTTGGCATTGCAATCTCCCATGGCCAACTTGAACAATTTCCCACCACTCGTTATCTCTCGGCATGTCGTTTTCATTACCAACCTCATGGATCCTCAGGCTTTTGAGGTGCAGTAAATGCAAATTTTTGGCTTGCTGGTATTCATCATCAGAACTGTCTGTTTCTTCACTAGAGTAGGAATCTTTACCCATGCCGTGTATTTTCTTTTCTGCTCCTCTACACACTCTACCAAAGTGTTCAAGTTCAAGTTCAGACTTTATTTCATGAGGGTAAACACTTGACAGTAAGTGTGAACTACTGATAAATTCGTGGCCCTCCTTACATAACTACAATTAAGCTAATACAATACTAAAACTTATAAAAACTCGAAAACTACTATATTTACAAATAAAATAATCCACCACCCACCTAAGCAATTTCTAAACGCATGGCGGACTTCTGGTCCGTTAAAATTTTAGTATACAAACTGCGTTTAAACATAGATATAGATTTCTGTTTGCGCAATGTAACATCAAGGGCGTTCCAATCTTTAATAGTTCTAACGGTGAAAGTGCGCCCACCTTCAGTCTCTCTAGTGTATTTTGGGCACACCATGTTCATATTATTAAAGCGAGTATTTCTAGTATGAATATCTGAGTTCCTTAGTAGCACAGTGCTTAAATATTCAGGGATAACATAATCTGTATTTACTCTTTTAAAAGTTATAGATGTTCTTTTTATAAGAGACTGTTTCGACAAAGGCAGCCAATTTAGCTTATTAAAAAGTTCAATTGAAGGCGTTCTTTTATCAACATCTAGAATAATTCTTGCCACCCTCTTCTGAAGTTTCAAAAGTCTTTGATGACAATTGATATTACAGCTGTCCCAGACCACACTACCATACATGAGAGTGGGCTTGATAACGCAAGTATAAAATGTTTCTCGTTGATGTTGCTTGAGATAAGGACTGATATGTTTAAGCAATCCTAATCGTTTTGAAATCTTCTTCACTAGTTCCTCGACATGTGTTTCATAACTCATTTTAGAATCCAAGGTAATTCCTAAAAGTTTTTTTCGAGGCAACACCGCTGACATCAACGCCATCTATCTTGAGCTGCAGACATGGGTCATTCTGTGAATCCAATTTCTTTGGTATCCTTTTTCCAGTCACAAGCATGGAGTTTGTTTTTTCGTGCATTTATGAACATTTTATTTTGCAACGACCATTCATTAAGAGCATGAAGGTCACTATTTAAACCATCATTCATCGAAGAAATGTCCAAATAGTGAGCACATGCAGACATAGTAGTGTCGTCAGCAAACATGTTGACTGAAGAATATTGTAAATGAAGTGGTAAATCATTCACAAATAGCAGAAATAATACAGGTCCGAAGACTGAACCGTGTGGTACCCCTTTCGTCAGTGGTAAGCATTCAGACGATTTACCTTCGAGAGAAACAAATTGGTAGCGATCACAAAGGTAGGACTTAAACCAGGTCAACGCTACATCAGTCACTCTATAAAGCTCCAACTTTTTTAGGAGAATCTTATGGTCAATTACGTCAAAAGCCTTTCTAAAGTCGACAAACACCATTCCGGTAACCTCATCATGGTCCAAATTAAACAATATCTTGTCTGTCAAGTTTATCAGAGCTGAATCAGTGGAATGGCCTTCGCGAAATGCTGACTGCAGATGATACAACAATCTGTTCTCCACCAGGTAGCTCATGAGAGATCGTGCAACGTGCTTTTCAATCAATTTTGAC
>CACRXK020003567.1:0-29944 GCA_902702795.2 Paramuricea clavata | reverse complement strand
GGGGGGGGGGGGGGGGGGGTCAAAAACGTTTTCAATCCTTGTTTTTCCCAACCCCCCCCCCCCTCCCCATAAATAATGGACACTCCCTAAGTATAATATTTTACAAGAAAATGACCATGCACCACCGCAGGTCAACTACTAATTATGCATAACATAACTAATATACCTGGCAGAAATTAAATTTCCTTGCTTTCCTAAAAAAAATTATCATGGGATGAAAAACCATGCTTTAATTTAATATAATTATTGTAGTTTTCACAAGGATTGTCATTGTTTTCTATAAATATAATACATTTTATTTCACTTACCCCCCACAAAAACACAATTTCAGCCATATTTTGCTATCTTGTTTGCTTTTTATTGCAGAGTCTTGCAAATATCATCCAGTTGTTGTACTTTTACTTAAATGGCTAAAGAAGATAATTTCAACCAAGTTTCATCAAGTTTTGAAGCAGTACAGTGTATTCTACCTCCGATATTGTGTCCTTTGACATTTTCTCTAATATGTCGCCATTTTAATGGCTTGTTGCTTCTCTGCCCAATAAATGCCATTTATTTGTCTTCACATGTATTTAGATTATCCAACAGTACTTCATTGTAGACAATAGTCCCAATTGAAAAATTGAAAACATTAGTTGGCTAGTTGCCCTTGAAAGGAAAAAACCTCCCATAACAAATTTAGGATAGGAATAAGCAATCTTCACGAAAATTCCTTGTTGCTACTTGTCGGGAATATTTTCGCCACTGCAGCAATTCAACTAAATGTATTGTATTTATTGTATTTTATAATTTATGATAAAAACAATAAATATTCACGTATTTTTATCATCAATCATAAAAATACAATAAGTATAATTTATTTTGTTGGGTTGCTGTGGTGGCAAACAAACGTTTTGTGAAAATATTTGCCCCCCCCCGCTGTCAAGTAGCCACGAGGAATTTTCGTGAAGATTGCGTGTGACTTTCAAATGATTTGTTTTTATTCCTATCCTAAATTTGTTATGGGAGGTTTTTTCCTTTCAAGTGCAACTAATGTTTTCAATTTTTCGATTGGGACTATTCTACAATGAAGTACTTTTGGATACTGTAATCTAAATACATATGAAGACGAATAAGTGGCATTTATTGTGCAGAGAAGCGGCGAGTCATTAAAATGGCGGCATACTAAACGAAATGTCGAAGGACATAATATCGAAGATAAAATACACTGCACTGCTTCAAAACCTGACGAAACTTGGTTGAAATCTTCTTCAGCCATTTACCACTATGTACAAGAACAACAACTGGATCAGGATGATATTTGCGAGACTCAGTGAATGTGATAAAAAGCAAACAAGACGGCAAAATAAGTGCTAAGTGAAACAAAATGTATTATATTTATAGAAAACAATCCTTATGAAAACTACAATAATTATATTAAATTAAGCATAGTTTCTCATCCCATGATAATTTTTTTGCCCCGACATCGAGTAGAGCCATTTCAGCTGAACCTGTGACTGAACCAATAGTATTTGCGGCAGAAATAAGTTTATCTGCGCAGTCTTTTAGAACAGTTTCCATGGTCTCTGCTTGAATAAACCTTGATTTGCAAGTAAAATCTGCGGAAGGGACAGTACCGAGCACGAGGAAATTGCGCGGGAAATGCGTAAGCAAATACTTCATCTTGTACGAATATTCATGATTCAACAATTACTGACATAAATCAGTGGGCTCACCTTAGACAAGCTCGCAATGCATGCATTATCGACAAATTCAAACATTCGTTGAATTTGAAAGTACATTAGGGGAATTTACTCATTTAGTGAACAGATAATTTGACAAATTTATTAATTTGGCAAATTTATATATGTATTTGACGAATTTCGAAATAGCCGATATGCAAATTTACATACATGCATTTTGAACCCAATAAAGTATGAGGGGTTATCACTATCAAAAATAACTCTTGGTCGTGTGGAAGTTTATTGGGCCGTAAATCAAATTTAGTCGTAAAGTTCGATTGCCCGTAACGTACGTCTTTACATCGTAATTCAAAATGTTTCGTAATTGTCGTGATACTTCGGGTCGTAATTACCATAATACTTCGGGTCGTAATTATCGTCGTACTTCGGGTCGTAATTATCGTATTACTTCGGGTCGTAATTATCGTAATACTTCGGGTCGTAATTACCGTGATACTTTGGGTCGTAATTATCGTTATATCATCATTGCTTCAGTTTCTATAATTGCCTTTTGTAGGTCGATAATCATGTGAATCCACTCAACTGTCTAAAAGCAGGGGGCAGTTTTGAATATCTCCAGCTGGGGAGTGCGGGGCTGAAATAACCTACCAAATACAGGGTCGATATTAATTAATCAACCTCATTAATATATTCATGAGGTTGAACTCATTAACAGGTTGAACTTATTGCGCCCTCATGCGCCCTGGAATTGGGAACGGGGCAAGTCTCATTGCGCCCTCATGCGCCCTGCATGGATGACACGTTAACTTCCGGGCATGATTGTCTAGCGCGTATTTATCGGGCAACTGTCACGAGTATAAAGTGCAAAATTCGGGCTTTCAAACGATACATCATGCGGGAAAATTGATCAAAAGTTTGCGAAGATTTTCGATTTTAAAACTTTATTTTTTTACAAAACCTGTGACAATCGCAAAGTGTCACAAGATGGGAAAGCAAGTTTTAAGGATGAAAAAGAAGAGGTTTTTAAAGAGTTTTACATATAAAATTTGTTGTAAAACCAAAAAGGAGAGTGCACATGTTTCGAGTCAAGTTCTTGTCCAAATCAAGTCGCGCGATTTTCAGCCAGAAAAACACCATTTTCTTTAAATCTAACGGAAAAGTGAAGTGGGAAATCGCAAGAAACATGAACACTAAATCCAAGTGGTATAGTTACGATTTTTTTTAGCGTGTTTTTGAATGAAAATACCTGGCATGTTTTCATGAAATTCGATATAGCATTAAAGCAAGTTCAATCTAGTTTAAAACTAAGTTTTTAGAAGAACTTTTCGTGCATTTTATGGCATGATTTCGACTGTTTTTGGGACCCTACTGTTGGTCTTCTTGCTCAAGTTGTTATTTTAGCCAAAGTACTTTCAGAAGACAGTAGGTTCAACTTGTCATGTGCGTAGTACATAATTATATACATTTTTGGCAAGAAAAATTTGAGTAAAACCGCATTAAAACTAAGTAGAATATTCTACAATGAATACTATATCTGTTTCTATAAACTTTGTCTCGAAACGAGCTCTCATTGCAGAGATAATGTGGTTTAAAATCATTGTATCGAATTATGCCGTTACTTGGCGCGTGCGAATTCTAAAACTTCATGACAGGGATTTGAAAAGCTTCCAAAATACTCTTTATTGCTTCATATATCCCCATAAAATTTTTAAATCAATAAAACACATCATAAAGTTAATGCACGCTCATTTTCTAAGAAGTACTCATCGATTACCTGAAGGAAAAGTTCTAAAATAGGTCAGGACAGTGGCTTACAAAATGCCGTTCTTCTCTGAAATGGCTTCTTGTGCGGGAAGCCATTAAATTAATGTACTTTCCAAAATTGTAATTTAGTTGCTTTTTTGGTCTCATTGTTCACTTATTTATCATGGAATTACTTCGCTTGAGCTCTTTTAGTAATATCTGCAAGATAGTTTGTTATTTTGTGAAGTAAAAGCTATATTTTGAGGAGTTTATCTTTTGAAAACTGCATGCGCAACAAGGTGTCACCAATGTGTTTATTCTCGTCTGACAACTCAACCAAAGATAAAATACCTTATTTCACTGCTTTTTTATAGCAATCTAAAACGCCTAATTATTAGGTTATTCATTTTATTTAAGCATACATATTATATTTTTATACAATTGGTCCTTGTAAAGGACTTATTTCAAACTAAAAATAGAAATTGTTTTTAGAGTCAGATTTCAAATTTTGCCTGTCTGACATTTTACAGCAACCTACATTGGCGCGCACAACGTTTTGGCCACGTTTTGGTTGTTTTCTCAACAGAAATAAAAGGAATTTCAGTTAAAATTCTTACCTGATGAACATTCAAAATGTTTATCTCTTTTTGACGACTTTCAGTGCTCTTAATAGCGAAACAAAAAGCCTTTTGTTTTGTCACCGCACTCTGCGTTTGATCACCCAATCACATCTTTGCAGTTTGAAAAGTTAAGAACACGCATTCGCATTCGATCCGAATGATAATTTAATTTGTTTGGGATCAGATTAACCGTAACTCGTTTACAACTTTCAAACTTTGGGGCTTAACTCGAAGAACAAAATGTTTGACTTTGCTCGAGTTAAGCCCCTATTTTCTAGAGGGCTTAACTCGAAGTACCTAACTCCAGTTATGTAATTCGAGTTAAGCCCTCAACGGAAATGGGCGTGGCATGGGCGTGGTCAGGGCTTAACTCGAGGGGCTTAACTCGAAGATTTGCTACCCCACTTCAAATTACGATTTGAAGTTTGCCGTTTGCGGTTTGCCGTAAACGTGAATCTTAAATTATGAAAAAATTACGTTCGTACACCGAGCAATTAACGCACAATGGCGCGCATGCTAAATTTGGATTTCGTTTTTTTTAGACACCCTGTATTTTATAAAAAAAATTGTCGCATTCTTTAGGGGCTGGGCAGGAACATAAATTAAGACAAGATAAGAGCCTTTTAACACTTGAAAGTTTTAGCTCATTAGACATGCATGCATGGTATGTGGAAATGTTAAATGCTATGTCAATGTGCTGATTAAAGTCAGGTTCTTGGGGCAATTATCTCTGATACCTCACCCAGGATGTGAAGGTGTTCCATTGACAGTGCACAATGTGCATGTGACAGTTTTGTAGATTAAAAATTACATGTATGGTTTATAGATATTTAAATATTTGTAATCCAGGCATATTATGATTTGTGAAAGTTATCCGAATTGATAATAATTTTTTATCTAATCAAAAATTTTATTATCAATCTGAAGAACTTTCACAAACAGTATCACTGGCTGCGCTCGTTCGTAAAATATTGTTTTCACCACTCGAAGATAAAAGTCATATCTTCGCGCCGCCGTGTAATGTCCTCTATATAAGCTCTAATACTTGTTATGTTTGAAAAATATTTATTTCCCACCATGTAAATTGTTGACGACACGTTCCAATCGTTTCTGGCGCAAATAAAACATTTCTGTTTATAATGTTCTCTTATTTAATAGACTTCTTGATATCTCGGCTACATGTAAACAACTGAATATATAATGTCCATATTCTAAATATAAACTAATCGTAATACGTGCGTTAATTATTAATAGACGTACATTACTATATCGTTCCCTTTGTTTTAACTTGATTGTCAAATATCAAAATGTTTATTAATATTTTGATATTTGACAATTAAATATGAAGTTATTTAGCTATTTCATTGTTATGTTAGTTTATTAGATTTGATGGATATTCATGTCCGTATCGATTCGGTGGTCTTCGAATTCGGCTTGATCTTCTTGGTGCTACATTGTTTTCATTACTGATGGATGGCTGATTGTCCTGCGAGTTTTCTTCATAATCGAAACCTTCATCATCAGTGTCTTCTTCTCGTGGTTTATTTATTCGCTTGAAATGTGACACGTTCCGTTTCACAATATGACCATCTTTACTTTGAGCAAGTATTTCTGAACCAGTTTTCTTTATCACTTTATACGGTTTGTGATTAAAATTCGCAGTTAGCTTGTTTTTCTTTTCTTGTCTAACCAGTACATAATCTCCAACTTGTAGATCACTTTTTCTTGTGTTTCTCCTTTGATTTGCATATTCTCGGTTGCGTTCTTGTCGTGTTTTCTCATTGTCTCGAGCTTCTTTATGTCGATTGACAATCTTCTTGCTGTTTATTACTGGTAATTTTCCTTTTATCACTCGGTTAAACAACAGTTCTGATGGAGGTACTCCTGTAGTGCAATGTGGAGTGGTACGATATTGTAAAAGAAAACGGTTCAATTCTTGTTTCCATGGTCGTCCTTCGAGTGTCGCTGTCTTGAGCGCTTTTCCTAACGGTCGCATAAATCGTTCAACTGTAGCATTACCTTGGGGCCAATAGGGTGTTGAAAACTTAGCTTGAATACCAAGGGCTTTCAGATATCGTGCATAGTCGTCTCCATTAAAAGGGGGACCATTGTCAGATATAAGGGTGTCAGGAATGCCATGGACTGAGAACATTTTGTCAAGTTTTGGAATGACTGTTGAGGCTCGTGTTGAATGAACTATCTCAACCTCTGGGAATCTGGAGTATCTATCTACCGCCACTAACAGATATTCAGACGATGGTAGTGGACCATAAAAATCTATGTGGACAGTTCTCCATGGTAACTCTGGCATTTCGGTCATACGTAATGGTTCTGGAGGATTCGCCTGTCCGACAGCTTGACAAGTGGTGCACTTAGCAATTGTGTTTTTGACTTGGTTGTCAATTTGCGGAAACCAGATTTTTTCACGAATTAGAGACTTCGTTTTCTCTATTCCTAAGTGTGTCTCATGTGCTATATCTATTGCACGTTGTTGTAGAGCTGCAGGAATGACAATCCGTGTTCCTCGAAGTATAACACCGTGTGTGGTAAACGTAAGTTCGTTTTTTACGGCTTTGAACGGTTTTACAATTGGGGAATCCCATTTGTTTGTTTTAATTGCATCATGGAGTGCTGTTAGTGCTGCGTCTGCGTTAGTTGCATTGATTATTTCTTGTAATGTCATCGCCTTAGGGACACTGTTTTGAGTTATAAAATTAATATATTGTTCCGTCATCTTCTCCTGTTTTCGTTTGCTTTCGTTTGTTGGATGACGGGAAAGATAGTCCGCAGGGTTGCTGGCACCTGATTTATAAATTATCTTAAAGTGTCTATGACATGAAAATCTCGAATTGATTTTTTTTCGATATATTGAAAGATCTATATGTATAAAACAACCTGGCAAAATTTCATGTTAATTGGTTTGATATTCTTTAAACTAAAACGATTTAAAGTAGGATAAATTGTCAGTAATTGTGCGAATTTCTTTCGCGCGGTCAATCAAGGTATCATATGGCCTGTGACGTAGGCGTATGGACATATCAGAATCACAATGTTTTATATTTGCAAGTATGGCGGAATCACAAAAAGCTCCTGTGAAGCGAGGTGGAAGATACTGTGTTTGTGGCGGTCCTGGTGGTGTTAGTTGCAAAAATTCTACGCACACACCAGGAATAATTATGCATAAATTTCCTTCGGAAAAAACAAGACCGGACGAACGAAGATTGTGGACAAAATTTGTGAGAAGACACCGCACAAATTTCTCACCCACACAATACTCCGTTGTGTGTTCTGCGCACTTCGAGCCCTCGTGTTATCCGCAGAGCTTTTCTCTGGATATCCCAGAACATCTCAGACCGAAAGCGAGATATTTAAAGCCCGATGCTCTGCCAACAATTGATGCTGTTCCGTTGGAGACAGATAAATTGAAATCAACACCAGTTTCAAAGCGTCAAAACCGAATGGTAAATATGATTATCTCAATATACAGTATATGTGTGAATATGTTTATAATGATCTGATTGTTTGTGTGTGTGCTGTTCTCTTGTGTTGCATATATGTTTCAAGATTATAATCACCAATATATGACTTAAATGTAATATGCAAATACATATATAGCGTATACTTTATTTACATATATAGCGTGCACGTAATATTCGCCAACTGCTTGACTTCTCGTCTGGTTCTGGGTCAGTGGCAAACTCTGCAAGTGACATGGATATCGACGATGATACACTATTGGATGTAGGTGATATTGTTGTTTCAGAAAATGCCAACAACGAGCAAGAACCCGAAGTTGTCAACCCAAAAAATGACCAATCGTTTGCAAGCGCTTCGTTGAACGACCCCAACGTTTTGGCTATGTCACCGTGCTCAGCTTGTGCTGAAAAGAAGGGGAAAATTATATCCTTGCAAAAATTGAAGTCTGGCCAGAGAAAGCATCTGAAGAAGCGCACTGAAACAATTCGTGACTTGAAGTTTGAAATCAGACATCTGGAGGCGGTAAGTGGAAAGAATTATACCAAAATATCTTTCGAGCTGAAATGAGTCTAGGGTGGTTTGTTTTGAAATTACAAGATGAGGGACCCAAACACAATGTAGTTGATGAACACGTGCGATTTGTTTGGGTTTATTTATTTATAGTTATTTGTATTTTTTTACCAGCAACTTGCACAAAAGGATGAAATAGTGAATAATCCAGTGAGTGATGATGTAGCAAACCCATCTGCTTGTGATGTTAGCATGGATGAAGATTCATCCTCAGATGATGATGATGGTGATAATGATAGTGATGCGAGTGTTCACGATGATGACCCTGATTGGGAGTATGATGCGTATGCATCAGATGATGATGAAGTAGAGGAAGATGACGAACCAGTTCCATCGAAGCGAGAAGTGAGGTATAGCATGTTAGTAGTATGAATAGTCTGAAAAGCACTGCAGCATTTCATTTTTAGAAATATTAGCCAGCCTAATATTTAGATATTATATACGTCTTTTATCATCTGTAGGGTTGAACCAGGAGTGTTGCCGATGGATGAGCCTAAATTCATTGTATTTTATACAATGCTGATGACCCTGTTTTCTAAGTTCTGCTTTAATTGCAAATCAGATCTGCCCTCTGTGTCAGTGAAAGTACATGGAACAATGGCTACAGTAGATCAAGAGTGCAAGATATGCGGTAGAAGTTACAAGTGGCACAGCCAGCCTTTGGTCCTTGGAAGATACCCGGCTGGAAACATCTTGCTCAGCTTTGCGGTGCTGATGGCTGGTGGATCTATTAGCAAAGTTTTGCTAATTTTCAAACACATGGGTCTTGCAGTTTATTCTGCCAGAACTTTCTTTCGCCATCAAACCAAGTTTTTATTCCCAGTTATTTTGAAACACTGGACCAACTGCAGAAACAACATGATGAGGACATTGAAGAACATCTCCAATGCTTCTTGGTGTGGAGATGGGAGGTTCGACTCAATGGGACACAATGCCAAGTTTGGTGTATACAGCATGTTCTCTGCTGATCTGTCAAAGATAGTCCATTTCGAACTTCTGCAGGTATATATATATATATATGTATGTATATATATATATGTATGTATGTATATATATGTATATATATGTATATATATGTATATATATGTATATATATGTATATATATGTATATATATATATATATATATATGTCTGTGTGTGTGTGTGTGTGAAATTCAACTAATATGAAAAAATTAATAAATTAATTTTTTAATGTGTTCATATTAGTTGAATTTCACACTCCAAAATATAATTCACTCCACAATCTTTGTGTTCAGCACTCTTAGTAGCATATAATATAGCCAGATTACTGTAGCCTACTTCAGTATTTTACTGTGTCTAACGACAAATACATGATTTTACTTGTCAAGGGGAGGGCGTTGATGCTAAAAGGATTAACTAAAAATATTTAGTATTAGTGTGAGTATGTAAAACTAGGTACATCTGTGCATTGCCAGCCAGCTAAGAGGTAATAGACCGATAAGATGCATTTGCCACTGACAATGTACTGGTAGCTGTGTTTGAATTTTGTCAATCAGGGCCATAGTGAAGAGGCTAAATCAGGAGGTGTAGTATCGCATTTCAGCCCCTAATTAACCCATTTAGCTGCAGAGCTTCTCCATTGACAAGTAGAGTCGTCTGGCTGCCTCTTCAATCTGTAGACTATTGTCCTAATTTCTTATATAGGCAAATGAAACTGGCAGCAGCAATGCGATGGAGTTGGAGGGAGCAAAGCGATGTTTTGCTTATTTGAAGAAATGTGGCTTAACCATCAATATTTTTATATCTGATCGTCATCGTGGCATCTCCAAATGGATTAGATGTCACCAGAAAACAACGCAACATTTCTTTGACATATGGCATATTGCCAAGTCAATCATAAAGAAAGTGCTAAAAGCCAGCAAAGAAAAGGGTTGTAAGGTGTTACAAAAATGGACAAAAGGAATTAAAACACATCTTTATTGGTGTGCTACCTCAACCAAACCAGGATTTGGGGACTTAATTGTGGCAAAGTGGAAATCATTTATGCGCCATGTATGCAATATACATGATGATCACCCTGATGAGCTTTACAAGAAATGTGCCCATGAAGAACTGGAGAAAAGAAAATGGCTTAAACGCTGTAAGTTGTTTTTAACCCATTGAGTTGCATTGTGCCTTGATCTACACTATTTATTTATTTTGCTCTGTCAAACACCAGACTATTCTACTTGTCAAGGGAAGAGCGTATTAAATTACAGGGGAGAGTGGGTTAATCCATTAAGCACCAGCGCTCTCCTCTTGACGAGTAAGATCATCTGGCGTTAGACAGAGTAAAATTCTAAAGTAGGGTGGGTCAGGGCGCAATGCGACTCAATGGGCTAAATTACACTACATGTCATGTACTTTGGCTACTTCACTGATTGGCATAATAATTGAATCAGTGAAGACAAGCCAACCAGTGTATAGGTTGTTGCATTGTAAACATGGCAATATGTTGGCTTGAAAACATAAGTTACTTGACACTGATAGTTTGACTTCTGCAAAGCTGCACTAAAATTAAACTTTTTGCATTCAACTTTAGGTAGCAAACCATATGAAAAACTGAATGCCATTGTCAACAAGACAACATACATCAATGATGTAAGAAAGATGTCATCTGATGCTCAAACTGGTTGTCTGGAAGGCTTCCATGCAACCCTAAATCATTGGCATCCCAAGATGTTGAGCTTCTCCTGGATGGGAACATATTGCAGGTACAGCTAGAAATTACCAACAGTATCCGACATTGAAGAATGCTGGATGCTGTAATAACGTAATCATAATATATATATATATATATATATATATATATATATATATATATATATATATATATATATATATATATATATATATATATATATAATATTACTAATATATTTACATCCTTAATGATAAGAAATTGTTTGTCCTTTTATCAACAGGCACATATTAGCATGCATGCATTTCAATGAAAATGTAAGCAGGAAGTCAAAGACAGACAAAAATGGGGAGGTTTACATGAAAGTGACCTACCCAAAATACAAGTTTGGAGAGGAGCTGGTTCGTGAAGTTGCTTGTTCACCAACATATGGTAAATTATCTTTTTGTGTTCTTGTAATGGGACTCTCTGCAAAAACAAATTCCCACCTAGACAAAGAGAATTCCTGTTGGCTTTTGAACAGAACAGGACCCTTAGGGTGTGAGCACTCCTTTGGCTGTGAGCAATCTATTTGACTAGGTTTACCCTTCCCAGATTATCATTCCTTTCATCATATTCAAAGCTTTTGTCATTAAGTGCATTTAAGATGTTTTAATACAGTTTTTTTCAGCGATTTTTTAGGACTGTAAAACTGCCCCAAAAACTCAATCTTGAATTGAGTTTTGAATCTTTTCACCAAAAGACTCAGTGCAGTAAAAATGAAGTTGTTTGAGTTAAATTCATGATGTGTGCAAATTAGTTTTCAGTTGGAAACCCCACCAAGAAAAAATGGCTGGAATTCATTTCACGACACAAGAAAACAATACATTCGCTATCTTTAACTAGTTTATAGTCTCCCTTTGTGACCCTGCTTTAACACATTGCATTTCAACTACACTTATTGGGTACCGGTACAGGCGTCAGCCTCCCACAGCTGCCCCACACCTCCAGCTGTTCAGCTAAAGTCAATCTTCTCTGCAAAAACAGACCCAAGCGAAAATCCCGAAAAAAAAACCTGTTAATAATATAGTTGTCAATTTTAGACTCTTTTGTGTTCTATAAATATATTATCTTGCTTAATTAAGGCTATGTCTCTGAAATGAAAAAGCTTCTGGTCACTGTATCAAAGGTTGAAATGAAGGAGATATATACCAAACAAAAACAGAAAGAACCCAGTCCTCTTACAGCGCAATTCATTGATCGTCTCTCGAGAGAAGATGCCATAAAGCGACAAAAGGAAAGACGGCAGAAAACTGTGCAATTAATTCCAGCAGGTACAGTAAAACATACACCCTCTCCCATATGCAGAGCATCTGAGCTTGTAACCACATGTAAATCACTTTGAGTTGCAAAACATACCAAAACACATTGAGTTGCATGTGCCCAACTTCACTGTATTATTTTACTGTCTAGCACCAGACAATTTTATGTGCCAAGGGAAGAGCGCTGGCACTTAATTTAAAGTCAGACATACTGTATTGCATCTTATTACAAATAATTACATTATGATTATTGATAAACTCTTTATTTTATTGAACAAAATGAAGAAAAATGAAATATTTGACATTTAATTGCAGCTTTAGAACAAGATACATTACTGGCATCTCAAAAAGAGCTATTGGCATCAAAACCCACTAAACAACCAAGACGTAAGCCGCAGTGTAAAAAATGTGGAAAGCTCATGAAGGGCCATTCAGCAACAGAGTGTGCAAGACTTTAATATTTACAAAGATACCTGCTGCAAACAATATATTATTAATTTGTACATAATTTATACAGTGCCCTAAAAATGATTAGTCTCCTTTGCATCCATTCCTTGTGTAGAGTTTATCTACATGAGTGCTCACTTGAGTACATGCCAGTTCTGAAAACAACTAATTACAGCAATGTTTCCTAATTTTAGAAACATGGCCGGAGATATGTTTATACAGTAGATATATAATTTGCTAATAGAATGGACATACACAATACAAAGAGAATGGAATGTGCTTGAGTGAGCAGTCACACAGAAAAACCTCTACCTGAGGAACAGCTGCAAATGAGATAAAAAATGTTGCAAATATTTTTGCTGTTATGTTATTCAATTGTACATAGTATGATAAAATATGGTAGAAAACATTTCTTTACAAAAAATATAACAATACAACAATTAGCAAAGACTCTTAATTCATGTGTAACAGTTATGAGTTGTACCGTCCGACACTCATGGAAATTGGGGAAACGAGAAATTGTGTGGAAACATGACGGCTTTTTGCACAATTTCTTGTTTTCCCAATTTCCACAAGTGTTGATATAACTGTCAATATGGAAAAATATTTTATTATTTTTATAATATAGCACAAAGAAATATAAAGAAATGAATGTTCCATGTTGAGATTGAGTTATGTCAACACAACTCTTAGCCAATTAGCATTCAGAATTTATATATTATTTATTAATCTAGGTTTATACACAACCATTTGCCAAAGTTTACAACAAAAATAAAAAAGAGCTGGTTTATACTTACTCGTTGTCCACACGAAACCTGTTTCGTTGTTTATAACGTATACCACTTTTTGTAACTAACAGTGGTCCAACATTTTTTAAGACCGCTTCATGGGTTATTGGCAAGTATTCCCAGTGTTCTGTTATACACAAAGCATCCTTTCCCTCGAACGTAAATTTCCGCAAACATTCGCCGATTTCTTTGCAGCAACGATATTCCCTGGCATTTGCAAGCAGCTCGACACTACAGTGTCCACATTGGCACCTTTTGTTTATAAAAAATATAAACAGAGTTCAGAAAGACATTATTCCCCAAAATATTTTGAATTATTTTCATTTCGTTTTAATATAAGCCTAAAGTGACAATTTAAATAATAATCAAGGCGACTTACCATGAATTTACTGGGATAATTCCGTCATATCTTTGGGCAATAGTAGCCGAAGGAATGCCATCTTCATCGTCTGTTTGCTCATCGCTTGAACATTCGTCACTGGTGCTTGCCAATGGTTCATTAGAGTATGCTTGAACAACAGACGAATGTTCAAATACATCCTCACTATCTGATGATTCTATTTGTGACTCTTCGCCTTCATTTGCAGTGGAATACACAGAGGATTCCGAGTAAGAATCACTTTCTGCCATCTTGTTTATATGAACATAGACTCATGAACAAATGCCATGTCCATATGCCTACGTCATCACCACCAGCGCGCAAGTCAAAACTCGGTCCCAGTGTTTCGTAATTTTTTTATCAAATTTCTGCTATTTAGCCAAGATTGACAAGCTTCTAACTCAAGTAGAATTTATCAGAATGATACCAAATTTTCCACAGTGATTTTAGAGTATTAAAGGTTTTACTTTGTGTTGAAACATTTAATTTTTTATTTCATGTCATAGACACTTTAAATGTATATGGTTGGAGGCGAAGCACCCATCTTTCAATTCGCGCTGATGTTTTGGCTGTACGTTGGCCATAAATAATTTCTAAAGGTTTGTGGTCAGTTATTAGTGTAAATTCACTTCCAAATAAAAATAAATGGAAATGTTCAACTGCCCATACTATCGCTAACGCTTCCTTTTCCGTCTGGGAGTATCTCTTTTCTGTATCAGTCAGCGCTCGGCTGGCATATGCAATTATCTGTTGAGTGTCTACGTCACCGTTTCTTGGTTTCTGAGAAAGAATTCCAGAAATTCCTACAGGACTAGCATCAACTGTCACAAAAGTTTGTTTGTTTTTGTCGAAATATGACATACATGGAGCAATTGCAAGCGTGTTTTTCAGCTTTTCAAAAGCACTTTGGTGTGTTTGAGTCCACTCAAAACGAACATCCTTTTTCGTCAGGTCACGAAGGGGAGCAGTTAGTGTTGCAAAATCTCGAATGTAATTACTACTATAGTTGGCCATGCCAAGAAAGCTCCTGACTTCATGTGCATTATTTGGCTGAGGTGCATTTAATAGATCAGCTACTCTCCTAGGATCAGGATGAGTACCTTCTTTCGAAAAGACCTGTCCGAAAAATGACAATGTAGTGCTAAGGAAATTACACTTGCTTCGGTTTAGTCGTAAGCCCTTCATTGCAAGTCGTTGTAGACATTTGTCAAGATTAGCGTCATGTTCAGTTCTTGTTGAGCCGAATACAATGATATCATCAGCTATGTTCTTGACGCCTTTAAGTCCTTGCAGTGCGGTTTGGAGTGTGTACTGAAATATCTCCGCTGCAGCGTTTGTACCATAGTTTAGTCTTTTGTAGCGATACAAACCTACATGAGTGCTAAAGGTTGTTATATAACGAGACTGTTCTTCCAGTTCTAACTGATGATACGCTTGGCTCAAATCAAGTTTCGAGAAAAATTTTGCTCCATTCAGGGCAAAACTAACATCATTTACTGTTGGTATAGGATGGCGTACTCGTCTTATAGCTTCATTTGCGAGCCGCATATCGACACATATGCGAACCTGTCCATCTTTTTTGGGAACAGCTACAATGGGTGAAACCCAAGGAGTAGCTTCATTTTCGGGCACTTTTTCAATCACATCTTGATTTTCTAATTCAGTTATCGCGTTTTTCACTTTTTCTCGAATGTGATAGGGTATGCGCCTTTGGGGTTGTGCTTTCGGAATTTTAGTTTTGTCAATATCTAGTTTGATTTTTTCTCCCTTCAATTTTCCAAGATCGGAAAAAACTTTAGAATGCTTTTGAAGGATGTTTTCTAGTGCGGCATACTTTGATGTCAGTTTGTCTAGATGCAAACTAATAAGTCCGAGTTCTTGTGCAGTAGAAAGAGAAAGTAAGTTTCCACAGTTCGCAGCTTTAGCGACATAGAATGTGGCTACAGATATTCGTTTTCGTGTTTCGATTTCGTGTTCGTGCGAGTTAATTTTATGTCTTGCATTTTGTTAAAAGTGTCACGATCGATCACATTTATTGTCGCGCCACTGTCAATTGTTGTTTGAAATTTGGCACCGCCTACTTTAACATTGACCTTGTTATTGTGCTTTGTATTTGTCATGGTATATAAATAGTCTTCATCGGAACTCGAGTTTGATCCTGTATCTAATGTTTTTAAATTTCTTTGTGCATGCTTTTTGTTTGAGTATCTCGGTGATCGCGTTTGTTTTTGTTTTCCTCGACAAACAGCAGCGAAATGATTCGGTTTTCCACAATTATTACAGGTTTTTCCTTTCGCTGGACATGCCCCTGTGTGTGGATAAGCACGCCCACAATTTCTGCAAATAACATTACTACTGTTCGAAATATTACCGTTATTAGGTTTTTGTTCTAATTTATTAGCCTCACCGTCAGTTTGTTCTTTAGATTCAATTTGTTCAACTTGATACTTGCTCTGCTCGTCACGACGTCCTTCTAAAAGCATTGATTTTAAGTCAAATGTAGGATCACGCAGTGCTCGCTTTCGTATTTTTGATGAATTTCCGCCTATAATGATTTGTTCTTCGATTTCAAATTCAACGTCTGCGAATTCACAGGTTTCTGATATTGTTCTAAGTTTGGCGTGAAATTGATCTAATGTCTCATTGTGTTCTTGAGTTGTTTGTCTAAAACGATAAACTTCGTACCGCCGATTCTTTTGAGGGTCGAAGTAAGCCTTTAATTTCTGTTTCGCGATGTCGTAGTCCGTATCAGTTCCTGTCTCGGGGATTTGTTTAAAAATCTCGCGAACTCTCGGTCCGGCTTGATATAGCAAGAGTGCACGTTTTCGCTTTGGATCCGTTATTCCACTTGCGGTTATATACATTTCGAAGTCTGACTGCCAATTGTTCCATCTTGTCGAAAGGCTTGTTCAGATTTTTGCATCTGGGCAAAATTCTGGCATTGGAGTTATTGTTACAGAAAAGTTTTTATTCTAAATATGACTTGATTGTATGTATGAGCTAGATGGATAAAAGTCAATCCAATGTAATACTCATTTTATACAAACCTTCAGGCTCAATGAAACCAATACTATTTATGTCTATTTAATCAATTGATCATATGGTACTGTAAAAGCCTCTCCCATGGGCGATATTGGTTCTTGTGGTAAGAAACAATATATTTGAGCTGATCTGCATGCAACACAAGCCCTAACCCTCAAACACTAATGTTCGTTGTGCATACCACTTAGGACAATGCAACCCAGCCTTGCTGTTAACCCATTAAGCGCCAGCACTCTCCCCTTGATGAGTAAAATCGTCTGGCATTAGACAGAGTTAAATAATCTGGCGTCAGACAGAGTAAAATAATAAAGTAGGGCGCATCAGGGCGCAATGGGTTAACTAGACACATAGGTGGATAGGCTAGTTAACCCATTAAGCGCCAGTGCTCTCCCCTTGACGAGTAAAATTATCTGG
This sequence comes from Paramuricea clavata, assembly GCA_902702795.2. Taxonomy (NCBI): domain Eukaryota; kingdom Metazoa; phylum Cnidaria; class Anthozoa; order Malacalcyonacea; family Plexauridae; genus Paramuricea; species Paramuricea clavata. Next base: position 12,839 of record CACRXK020003567.1, on the reverse strand, counting down.
CATTAGATGGAGTAAAATAATAAAGTAGGGCGCAATGCGACTCAATGGGTTAAATAGTTATAGGCTGGTAATAATAGTTAAATAGTTATCAGCTCAGTTATGGCTGTAACTTAGATGTGTATTGATTGCTGAGCTAAATTAAAATGTATACAGGCTATTTAACAACATACTGTACTAGTGAAATTTCCATTTCATCTTTTGCACATTCACATAGCATGTTCAAAAAGTTATGCATAATTTACATTAATTACAAATGTTGCGGTAAGACTTGCAGTACCAACTGAGCAAACACGAAATTCAACCCAAATGCCAAAATGAATTTCTTGGTGGTTACCCATTGGAGAGTCATGAATTTCAAGTGCTTAGTTAAAGAAAAAAACCCAGATTTGCTGAGTCAAATGAATATCGTAATGAAGAATCTCGTAACACAGACACTGTTACGGATAAAGAATATTTCTGCTTACAATCGGTCTTAAGCATCTGTGATGGGCCTATACATGGGGGCTTATATATGGATGACATTTGATGTTATAGTAATAATATTTATTGTACCTGTACCTATATACTGTACTGTGAACGAAAAGAAATATAAAATACAGTATATAACACATAATAAAACAAGTTGGTTAACATGTTATGATATATGTACTATTAGTAATGTAATTATCGTCACTCGTCTGAGCTGTTGTAATCCCTGTCACTGCCTTAATAAATACCTGTCCAATAATAAGGCAGGTGGCTTATGCATGGGGGGCTTATATATTTGGGTTATATATAGACTGGCATATGCACTAGTAAATATGGTGGACTTATACACAGGGGGTTATATTGGGGGGAGGCTTTAATTCGGAGGTTTACAGTGTGACAAAAAAGCAACCGGGGGTTTTATTTATGAGACAATGATTGGCTTAATATCCCAATGGATACTACTGTAAGCTTATGACGTCCAATAGTCCAAATTTAAAGCATGATATCCGGTGGTTATGACTGCAAATGAATTCTTGTGTATAACAACATACTGTAGTAGGAGGAAGAATTGTGTTGACTGGAAACTTTCAGTAGAGTGACACTCTTAAAATGATACAGAACATATACGATAGTCCGCTTTGTCGCTTTAATTTTAGAATTTTAGGATATGTCACGTGAAAACAGTAGTAATTTTGGTACTTTGGCTAAGTTTTTTAGATCATGACTTGATTAATTATTGTGCAGGGGTGACAAATCAGCTTAAATACATGTATCTTGTTACCTATAAGTGGTGCGCATGTTAAAAAGGTTAGGAAGTTAGAATGAGGGTGTTAAGTAAGCCTGTGGGCATGAATTTACAAAATTGTACAGTAATTATCATTTATAGACCCAGAGCGAGGGGGATTCGGCGGATTATTACCCGAAGGGGGTTATATTGGGGGGAGGCTTTAATTCGGAGGTTTACAGTGTGGCAAAAAAGCAATATGAAGGTAATATTTCGACGAATCCCGCGTGCGGAGGGTCTATAAATGATATATTATACCGAAAGTTAAAGAACCCACTAAGTTCAGAATAAACTTTAAAATTTGCTGAATATTAACAAAGCGAATACAATTTTTAATTTCTTATGTATATCTGGGTTTTTGACGTTTTCTCTTTAAAATATTTGAGCATGTATCCTTTGGATCATTGAAGGTAACATATATATATATGTCGTGAAAATCTTTGGTTAAATCAATAAATCTTCTGTACGAAATTACAAACAACAGTTCGCAAACGCCATATTGTTTCAGAACGTGTTGTCCACGCGTCACGCGTGAGATACTATAATATCCCACGGTGCATCGTGGGATATTATAGTATCTCACGCTGCATTGCGAAATCATGAATTTGAGTGAAATACCGTAAAAATCACATTGTTACGTGGTACAAATGATGTTTTTTCATTGGACAATTTGAATTTGAGGTATAATATTAATAAAAATACTGGTAACTGCTGGACTGTGGAAAGTTGTTATTCAATAATAATAATACCAGACCGTAGTACCTTTACTCCCAGAAGAGAGTAAGGACTGGGAGTGAAAGAGACTTTTACTCCCAGTCGCAAACTACGAGTAGGAATGGGTTTAACTTTAACTCAATAATAAAATTTAATGTTGGACAGCAGGACTGCAAACAAGTTAAAAACGTATGAAGTGCGCATTTGTAGGTAGGCAGCTGTTCCAACGGTCATGCATGTTTGAAAAACAAGCATTTCAGATGGCTATAGTGCATTTTACTGTAATATAGACAGCCATAAATGCTCTATGCAAATATTTTCTTTGATTTTCTTTAAAACTTTGTGATAATGCCGTGTATGCTTCAATACATTATATAGCTAAAAACACAAGCACTATTTTTTAACACAATGCCGGATTTTTACTCCGCATTTGGAGACAAAAAGATATTCTATCAAATTTAGTGCTTATTTTATACTAAACTACTGTACATTCCATTGCCCGAACAATTATATAACTATCCAAGTTTCAATACAGTATTTGAAATGATCGGGGGATGAGGAGCTTAAAAATTTTACATTGGTCATTGTCATGGTTGAATTTTAAAAAATTCTGCATAATCACATATACGTTTGTTGTCCCAGATTAATTTGCAGGGCTTTCAGCTCTGCGATTCCGGTGCAGCGCTCTAACCAACTGAGCTGCAGAGGCCAGTTGTCGAGCTTTAACCACAAGTTTATGTATATATACTAGGGTATTGCCATGCATATGTTATGGTAAATATCAAGATTTTGTTGGCATCTCACTCGACTTAACAATTAGTCGCCGAAGGCTAGGTGATTAGAATACATACATACATAAAAATTTATTTAAACACGTTAGCCCTAACATCTTTTGATGGTTTCCATAGGGGACGTGTAAGAATAAGACTAATACATATACATAATACAAACTATTTACATGATTATTTTGACAAATTAACAAACATAAATAAATAACAAACATACAAAACTATTTACATACTTATGGTTTTCGAAAATGTAGTTTCATTAATCTTTTGAAACAACTCAAAGAATTGGATTGTTTAGCAGTAATTGATAAGTTATTCCAAAGAGTTGCTCCACTATAACTGAAGGTCTTTTTCTTAAATTGTGATTTTAGGAATGGAATTACCAGATCTGTTTGAGAATTTCTTAATTGGTGTGTAATTGGACAATCACTTATTTTCAAAAAATTTTCTTTCAGGTTTGGAGCAGTTTCATTATTTAAGATTTTGTAAATAAAAATGGATTTCAAGTATTTTCGCCTATTGTCGAGAGTTTGCCACCCCAAAGTTGCAAGAACATCGGCCGACCTAATAATAGAAGCCTAGTTATATTCACTCAGCCGAAGGCGAAGTGAATATAGGCTTCTAATCACCGAGCCTGTGGCGCGACTAATTGTTTTAGGATAATTTCAGTATTGAAAAAGTTTTATTTATAAATACAACTAATACACGGCACGTGTTTATTTTATGAATATAATTTGTATAAATAATTTACTTCCGTCTGATTTTCAGCCACTTTTTTGGGAAAGGCAATAGTTACTGCTCAGAGCAGTCTGAGAATCAGAATGCCCAAAGGCCATTTTTTAATACTGAAATATATATGCTAATGAATATTAGTTGAAGGGTATTGAAGATGAAAATTATTATCTTCTCGATAATTTCCATCTACAATACCCCAAAATTCAAACGAAAACAAAATATATTTTCTACATTTGCGGTTTGAATTAAAGACATTAAATTTATCTGGAAAGATGTAGTCGAAAGGGCAGCTGTAATTGATCATATTAAGAAAATCACAACTCGCCTCAGTGCTCCGAAATTGTAGATTACTGTATGCACTATCACACAGTTCTCTCTTCTTAAATAGTTATTTTCCCTTTTTTTGTTTTGGAAAATATTAGATAAATACACGAAAATACACGTCAAGCACTTGGTCATGAATTACTGTAGCTAATGGCATTGCGCACAATGTTAAAATAACCTGGAGCGAGTGTGTTGGGTTTTGTTGGGCTGTTTGGTTTTGTTGTGTTGTGTTTTGTTGAGCTGTTGGGTTTTGTTGTGTTATTGGGTTTTGCTGTGCTGTTGGGTTTTGTTGGGTTTTGTTGCGCTGTTGGGTTTTGCTGTGCTGTTGCGTCTGTTGTACTGTTGGGTCTGTTGTGCTGTTCTACTGTTGGGTCTTGCTATGCTGTTGGGTTTGTTGTGCTGTTGGATTTTGTTGGATCTGTTGGGTTTTGCTGTGCTGTTGGGTTTGTTGGGTCAATTGTGCTGTTGGGTTTTGTTGGGTTTGTTGGATCTGTTGGGTTTGTTGGATTTTGTTGGGTTTGTTGTGCTGTTGGGTCTGTTGCGCTGTTGGGTTTTGTTGGGTTTTGCTGTGCTGTTGGGTTTTGTTGCGTCTGTTGTGCTGTTGTGTTTTGTTGGGTTTTGCTGTGCTGTTGGATTTTGTTGGGTCTGTTGGGTCTGTTGGGTTTAGCTGTGCTGTGCTGTTGGGGTCTGTTGGGTTTCTTGAATCTTTTGGGTTTGTTGGATCTGTTGGGTTTGTTGGATCTGTTGGGTTTGTTGGATTTGTTGGGTCTTTTGGGTTTGTTAGATCTGTTGGGTTTGTTTTTATCTGTTGGGTTTGTTGGATCTGTTGGATTTGTTGGACCTGTTGGAATTTTTTTATTTGTTGCGTTTGTTTGGGTCTGTTTGTATGTTGAAGATTTGGATAGGGGGACAAGCTCAGGGCCGTGCCGAGCGGTATCTGGTTGGGGGAGGGGTGAATTTAAAATTTGGGGTTCCCCTCAAAAAAATTTTCCGGAAAGCAAACATTTTTCCGGAAAATTTTGGCGACGGTGGGAGGGAGGGGAAGGTCGACAGTTTTTTTCCTAAAACGAAACGGCCATATTTTTCAAACACTTGTTTGAGATAATGGGGGGGGGGCGGGGCGGGGGTTAAAAATACTTTTGTCTACCTCAATTTTTCAGAACATTTCTTATTATTTAACACGTTCCGCAATTCCAACATTCCGGGGCACCCGTCTTGCCAAGTTGGCCCCTCTTTCTTGACTTCTCCTTGGGGTGTGTTGCATCCCCTCCCCAGTAGTTTCGGCCCTGGACAAGCTAACATAAAGTATTAAGTTTTGGGCATACGTGAATGACTTGCCATGAGATTCTGGAATAACTAATTAAGCGTTGGGTTTTGTTAGGCTAACGGAAAACTCAACGCAAACACGCTCTTCCTAAATGCGCGACAGGTACATAAAAAAAGTTCATATACAATTAAGCCTCCATGCTTATCAGATGGATGTCGCGATCTATCCCGCTAATGTGTTCTTAAACGACTTTGTTTCAGATTGATCAAGAAAAAAAGGGTTAAAGATGAGGTAATTCAATGGCTTCTGAAAAGAACATAGCAGAATACGACCATAACAAAGCAGGTTTAGAAATAAGTACCACTTTTGGCGATCGGTCGGGAATAGCAAGCAAGAATGGCAATTTAGTCAATGCCTACCTTAGCTTAGGTGAATATCAGAAAGCCATTGACCATTACAAAACAGATTTAGAAATAAGCACTGCTGTTGGCGATCGGTCAGGAATAGCAAGTAACAATGGCAATTTGGGCAATGCCTATCTACGTTTAGGAGAATATCAGAAGGCCATTGACTATCACAAAAAAGATCTAGAAATAAGCACTGCTATTGGCGATCGGTCAGGAATAGCAAGAAGCAATGGCAATTTGGGCAATGCCTATGATAGTTTAGGAGAATATCAGAAGGCCATTGACTATCACAAAAAAGATCTAGAAATAAGCACTGGCATTGGCGATCGATCAGGAATAGCAAGAAGCAATGGCAATTTGGGCAATGCCTATTTTAGTTTAGGAGAATATCAGAAAGCCATTGACTATCACAAAAAAGATGTAGAAATAAGCACTGGCATTGGCGATCGATCAGGAATAGCAAGAAGCAATGGCAATTTGGGCAATGCCTATTTTAGTTTAGGAGAATATCAGAAAGCCATTGACTATCACAAAAAAGATCTAGAAATAAGCACTGTCATTGGCGATCGATCAGGAATAGCAAGAAGCAATGGCCATTTGGGCAATGCCTATGATAGTTTAGGAGAATATCAGAAGGCCATTGACTATCACAAAAAACATCTAGAAATAAGCACTGGCATTGGCGATCGATCAGGAATAGCAAGAAGCAAAGGTAATTTGGGCAATGCCTATCTTAGTTTAGGAGAATATCAGAAAGCCATTGACCATTACAAAACAGGTTTAGAAATAAGCACTGCTATTGGCGATCGGTCAGGAATAGCAAGTAACAATGGCAATTTGGGCAATGCGTATCGACGTTTAGGAGAATATCAGAAAGCCATCGACCATTACAAAACAGATTTAGAAATAAGCACTGCTATTGGCGATCGGTCAGGAATAGCAAGTACCAATGGCAATTTGGGCAATGCCTATCTTAGTTTAGGAGAATATCAGAAAGCCATTAACCATTACAAAACAGGTTTAGAAATAAGCACTGCTATTGGCGATCGGTCAGGAATAGCAAGTAACAATGGGAATTTGGGCAATGTCTATCGACATTTAGGAGAATATCAGAAAGCCATTGACCATTACAAAACAGATTTAGAAATCAGCACTGCTATTGGCGATCGGTCAGGAATAGCAAGTAGCAATGGCAATTTGGGCAATGCTTACTTTTGTTTAGGCGAATTTCAGAAAGCCATTGACCATTACAAAACAGGTTTAGAAATAAGCACTGCTATTGGCGATCTGTCAGGAATAGAAAATAAGAATGGCAATTTGGGCAATGCCTATCTTAGTTTGGGAGAATATCAGAAAGCCATTGACCATTACAAAACAGCTTTAGAAATAAGCACTGCTATTGGCGATCTGTCAGGAATAGCAAGTAACAGTGGCAATTTGGGCAATGTCTATCGACGTTTAGGAGAATATCAGAAAGCCATTGACCATTACAAAACGGGTTTAGAAATAAGCACTGCTATTGGCGATCGGTTAGGAATAGCAAGTAACAATGGCAATTTGGGCAATGCTTATCTTAGTTTAGGAGAGTACCAGAAAGCCATTGACCATTACAAAACAGATTTAGAAATAAGCACTGCTATTGGCGATCGGTCAGAAATAGCAACTGGAAATGGGAATTTGGGCAATGCCTATCTTAGTTTAGGAGAATATCAGAAAGCCATTGACCATTACAAAACAGGTTTAGAAATAAGCACTGCTATTGGCGATCAGTCAGGAATAGCACGTAACAATGGCAATTTGGGCAATGCCTATCAACGTTTAGGGGAACATCAGAAAGCCATTGACCATTACAAAACAGGTTTAGAAATAAGCACTGCTATTGGCGATCGGTCAGTAATAGCAAGTAACAATGGCAATTTCGGCAATGCCTATCTTAGTTTAGGAGAATATCAGAAAGCCATTGACCATTACAAAACAGGTTTAGAAATAAGCACTGCTATTGGCGATTGGTCAGAAATAGCATGGTTAAATGGCAATTTGAGCGAAGCTTATTTACGTTTAGGAGAATATCAGAAAGCCATTGACCATTGCAAAACAGGTTTAGAAATAAGCACTGCTATTGGCGATCGGTCAGGAATAGCAAGTAACAATGGCAAATTGGGCAATGCCTATCTACGTTTAGGAGAATATCAGAAAGCCATTGACCATTACAAAACAGGTTTAGAAATAAGCACCGCTATTGGCGATCGGTCAAGAATTGCAAGTAACAATGGCAATTTGGGCAATGCCTATCTTGGTTTAGGAGAATATCAGAAAGCCATTGACCATTACAAAACAGATTTAGAAATAAGCACTGCTATTGGCGATCGGTCAGGAAGAGCAATTAACCTTAGCAATTTAGGAAATGCGCATCGATATCTTGGAGAGTATGAAATTGGAACATCGCTCTTAATGAAGTCAATTAGTTTATACGATAGAATGTTTTTAGATTTCGTTCCGGATCGAAATAAGCTGGCATTCACGATACAATATTTCGTATCTCATGAACGTTTGATGAGTTGTTTTCTTTCTTTGGAACGCATTGAGTCCGCATTATTAGTCATTGACCTTGGTAGGGCTAAGGAGCTCCATTGCTGCGTTGAAAAACATAAGAATTCTGTGGACAAGGACATGTTCGATTATGCACGTGTGATATGGAATAGAATCGGGGCCAGAGAAGAACGAAGAGAAATGGAAGAAATGAAAACATTTCTCCATCTAGGAGAAAATGACACCTCAGTATTAGTATTTGCTTTTGATTTGGAAGGTTTTCTTAATGTTTGGGTTTTAAATGATGAAGTTATCTTTCGAAAACTTGATGCATGTTTGGAAACATTTCAGTTTCTTATTATGGAACTTCTTGGGAGGGAAAAAGTTAGTGTTGGTCGGAATTCTTCATTTTGCAACTCCGATCCAGTTGTTGATACTAACAATCAAATAATTTTTCCATTCGAAATGCCAAACGGAAAAGCACTCTCTAAAAATGCGTTTGAAAATACTGCTTGCTATAGTGATTTGAGTAATCGAGAAATTTTGGAAAGATTGTTCAAACTTTTAGTTGATCCGGTGAAAGATCTTGTTAACGGCAATAAGCTAATTGTCGTTCCTGACCGGCAATTGTTTTTTACACCGTTTTCAGCATTAATTGATGAAAATGGCTCTTATTTATCCAACAGTTACAGCGTTCAAATCACACCTTCATTGCATACCCTGAAGTGTACCATGAAACAATCCCGCGAGTCAAACTTTGGTTTTGCGTTGTTTGTTGGTAATCCAACTGTTGGAAGAGTTTGTTTAAACGGAAAAGACGTTACACCCTCTGACTTGCCTAATGCGGCTGAAGAAGTTAAATGTCTGTCAAAGCTTTTTCATGCTAGGCCTTTCTTAGGACGCGAAGCAAGGAAAAAGGTAGTATTGCAACATCTACGTGGAGCTAGTATAATCCATATCGCTGCCCATGGCGAACCAAATCGAGGTGAAATAATGCTTGCGCCAAACTCTTCCCAGGTGCAACCATGTTTGGCTGTTCCCAAGCCAGAGTCGTATCTTCTCACACAGCGAGATATTCTAGATATTCCTGTGCAAGCTCGCTTGGTAGTTCTATGCTGTTGCCATACCAGGCAAGGTGAAATTACTTCAGAAGGTGTCATAGGTATAACTCGAGCTTTTCTTGCAGCCGGAGCGCGCTGTGTTCTTGCTACACTATGGCCGATTGACGATAGTGCCACAAAAGAGTTTATGGAAAAATTCTATGGCGAACTTTGCCAGGAGACAAGAGTTTGTGAAGCTTTAAGAAGAACAGTGAACCTATTTCAGAAACACGAAATACAATCTTACCGATCCAGTCGGATTTGGGGTCCATTTACTATCTATGGAGAAGACACGAAGTTTCATAAGAATGAGATTGAGCAAATCAGAAAAAAATCTTGTGAGATGTTCTCTGATTTGGTAGTGATTTCTGATTTGGTATAGTATCATTAAAATGACGTTGCTCTTTTTAGTGGAATGGACTACTGACTGAGAATGCTTCTATTTAAAGCCTTTTTCTGCCCCTTGCTTCGAACGTTTAAAAGGTTAGAATGTATGGAATTATATTTTGAAATTATATAATCGACTTTCTTTAAGATAACGTTTGGTTTGATTAGAGTGGCTTACCGGTTGTTGATGATCTTGACGTGTGGAAACGTTCTTATTGCAATCATTCCACGCTTCTGTAATTGTTACTTTGGTAAGAAATATTATTTAAAAAGAATATTAATTTCCAACTTGGGTTGTGCGCTTGATGTTGGTTAAAATAAGATTTGGGGAAAACAACACCGTGAAATTGCTAAAGTTGTTGTAACTAAGATTGTGGTGTTCAGAATCATGTGTGCATTGCCAAGCGCAAAATCTGATTATGCGATAGACAGCTTATCTAGTTGCTGTAGTGTTTACATGAGAAAAGTAGTAGAGGAAATATAGTTGAGCAGTGTATATCCAAATATAAGGTGATCCAAATTTGACATGTTATTGCACATTAGGTATGTAGTAAGATTATATGGAATCTGATTTACTTTATTCAAGCTTGAATATCAGTAGTATAGTAGGTACCGTTCGACCCGGATTTTTGAGGTGGTGGATGAGGTGGTGTGAGGTGGTGGAGTGTGAGGTGGTGGAGTTTTGAGGTGGTGGGTGTCCACCACCTCATTTATAATTAATACTCGTCCAATTGAGGAGGAGTAATGACGTCACTCATTAGCATACGTCATAATTATATGCAAGACGTCACGCGGGCAGGTTTAAACAAGGACGTGGGAAACTTGCTGACTACGCATTTTTTAGCGTTCCCCCACGTGTGTGATACAATAGGCTTATTATTGGTTTGCTCTGAATAGCTCGAGTCCCTCACAAGGTAAAATTGTTATCGAAATTAATATATAGCAGTTATAGCCGTATCTTTGCTAGGAATAGATAAATTTCCACGAGTATATTGAAGGACTTTTCGTATATTCCATATCGAGGAATCTATTCGTCACAAAAATCAAGACATATTTTAAACTAAACAGTTGCTAATCCCGGGTTGTCAACGTCGTTGTTAAGGTCAATATTTGCATGTTGTTCAACATTATTTAGCAATCCTCCTACATACATATATACTGTTAAGATGATCATAAGAAAGCTTATCAAGAGTAGAAGTTAGAATTAGAACAGTTGTAATATTTTTTGACACTATCATCTGTTATTTGTATCAATAAACATGTTTTAAGCTTTACAAATTTGCGTTGTTTATGTGTTGCTAAGTCATTAGGAGGTGTGTAGGTAATTAAGGGGATTAAGGCAATACGAATTTGCATAACTAAGTGTATCCCGATGGATAGATAGGGATTATTTTTAACGCAGGTGTATATCTTAAAATCAGGCGCGTGGCTTTGCGGGTACATGCATATATTAACGTACAACATATTTGTACACGGATCTTTTCGCGCGGGCGGAAAGAGCGGGCTTTGCCGGCAAAAATTTACACAATATTTTAGTTTTTAAATACATTTATTTCTTCAAAACGTTTTACAAGGTTATGCTTCTAATATATATCGTCACTTGTTTCAAGGGTTTCGCTATCAGATTCTTCATCATAGCTGCTTTCATCATCGTGGCTGCTTTCATCTTCCATAATCCATTTGGTATGTCTTGGGACTGTTATATGAGAACACAGTTTTAACCTCTTTGTAGTTGATAAATTACTGCATTGACTTCGCCTTCTCTTGCGTCCATGCCCGGTTTGACGCAGAAGAGTCCTTGCTCCTTGCTCAGCAACGTCTTTAACAACGGCACCTCCGTGAGTCTTTACAGATTCTCTTACATTTTTTCCTTGGAGTACATCTTGACCAACTTCTGTGGCTGCTTGCAATGTTCTTTTGCCAACAACTCTAGCGCCTTGTTTGAACAGAGGGATAGCGTATCTCGCAAGGCTCTTGAAAATACTTCCGATCCCGTATCCTCTTTGAAAACGTGCACCACGATACCCAGCGATGTTTCCACCACGCTGCTGTCTCAAGAAATGGTCTCTCAGTAGTTTTTCGTCTACAACAAGTTTACCCCTTGGCATATTGATGTGTTCAGTTCAACTTCAACTGTCAACTGATCAAATATCACTTTATTCGTCTATTTTATGCTCAAAAAAATGTCTTTTATCAGTGCTAACATCCGTAATTTCATCACAATGACAATATGAACAACTGGCGATTACATGAGTGACATTTCCTTCGGACAGTCGAAAATCACAGATCATACAGTGACACCTTGTACAATTGGGATAAAAATGTGTCCATGCGCATACAGGGCATGTACCCAAATGGGAGATGTGTAAATCTTTGTTACAACTGTTACAACTTGTGTCCACGTCTTCAGACTTATCTTCGGATTTATCAGACTGTGTATCCACATCATGTAGTGACTGCTTGTGGGATAGTATTGTAAGGACACGTCCATTTACGATCAGAATTTTATCAATTTCCAATTTTGCAAGACCTTTAAGAAATATGTTCAGTCCAGCCGGTTCTGGAATTTCAGTATTATATGGTAAAACAGTATATTGCAAAAGATCTACAATATTTGTTCCACGTATATTTTGTCCTATGTATACAATTTCCCCTTGAAGATTCCATGTGAGAATATCCGTGGATGTGAGAATGCAGTGAAGAAGTTCTTCAGCATTGTTTTTATCAACATTATCGTTTAAGTGTCCAAGTATATCTTCAACGCGCCAATGTCTCGGAGATGATCTCTCCTTGCTGTTCATGGTTGGAATGACGATGTGAATTAATGATGATTGTTTTATACTAATTCTGCAAGCCCCTCTAAAAGTGGTGCAAGTACCAATCCTAGAAAACCACTCCCGCGCTGAACAAGAATTTTCCTTTTCTTTCTAAAACTCCTACTGCTGTCCGCCAAGTCAGCGAGGTCATCTCTAAATGGTCCAAGTTTGTTCAATGTTCCTTTAGGATATGTAAAGTTTTCCAAGCAATTACATAGAAAGCGAATCTGTTCATGAGATGCAGAATTCAACAAAGCTTGCTGTTGAATTGGATGAGAAATACACAAGAGCTCCACAAACGGTCTGTGTTTTATATAACTGCTAGTCATCTCTGTTCGGCGGTCAGCGACGGAATGAAGATTTAGTTGGAAATAACATATTTATATATTAACGAAAATAGTATCGTAGGATATCAATATCTTAGGATATCAATATCTTAGGATATCAATATCTCAGGATATCAATATCTTAGGATATCAATATCTTAGGATATCAATATCTTAGGATATCAATATCTTAG
>CACRXK020003566.1:0-35578 GCA_902702795.2 Paramuricea clavata | reverse complement strand
AAAACTTCCGGCAATGTTCTGCCATTGTCTCTATTGGCAATGGCACTCTTCTCATTTTCCATAATCCAGGCTTCCTTCCATTTTCTATGTGACCACCGACTTTCCTTACATACTACCTTGGTATCATCCCACACAATGCGATGATCATTGTCAACTACATGTTCTGCCAAAGCTGAGTTTTCCACCTTCCCATTCTTTACACTTGCATGATGTTCTTTTATTCTTGTTCCTAATGCACGACCCGTTTCACCAATATATTTAACATCGGTTTCAACGCTTAGAAATTATTTAATGAAGCCCAAAGATAAGTTACCTCACTTAGATCAAACAGGCGTCGTTTACTCCATCCCTTGCCAGGATTGTGATGTTAAATATATTGGTGAAACGGGTCGTGCATTAGGAACAAGAATAAAGAACATCATGCAAGTGTAAAGAATGGGAAGGTGGAAAACTCAGCTTTGGCAGAACATGTAGTTGACAATGATCATCGCATTGTGTGGGATGATACGGTCCAAGGTCGTATGTAAGGAAAGTCGGTGGTCGCATAGAAAATGGAAGGAAGCCTGGATTATGGAAAATGAGAAGAGTGCCATTGCCAATAGAGACAATGGCAGAACATTGCCGGAAGTTTTTAGAACGCTAATTGATAAAGACTAAATAATGCTTTGTTGACGCTATAATACGCTATTATGACTCTTTTATCCAGTGTCTTGTTATGGCTCTTTTGTTGACTCTATATTACGCTTATATGACTCTATTATGACTCTTTTGTCTTTTAGTCTAATTATTCAAAAAACCTAGTATTTTAGTTAGGTCATTGACATGTAAATAGTATTTAAGCGACTGATCATTTTTGCCATTTTAATCCTGACGATGGACGCTTAGTCCGAAAGCTTGATTTATATTTTACGTTTTTTAAACTGTAAATAAAGATTTTTATCAGTGCAACATACTACCACTACAAATGTATGTATGTCCGAATTTAATTTGTGAGAACAAATAAACAACTTTTCAGAAGCTTTGCAGAACACTGTTTTGAAACATTTGTGTAATGTTCTAAAACTATTAGAAGCTTTATAAAATAGAATGCTTGTTTGTTACATTGTAGCATGAGACGTTTGTGACATTTTGACTTTTCAACATTTTCAGACAGCCATTTTGTTGATTCTCCCCATAATGGCTTTTCAGACAGCCATTCCCGGTTGATTCTCCCCAATTTTGTGCAGAGGGCAGAGATGTTGGCCATCAATTCTACACAACATAAAAACGCACAAGTTGTAACAAACCTGCAGCAGACTTGTAGCAATTCTGTTCCAACAACTTGTCAACAGGATGTGTTCGCACTGCTTGTTACCGGCTTGTTGACAACTTGTTACAAAGTTGTTAAGTTCAATAGACTTGTTACAAGTTGTCCCAACAACTTGATATCGTCCTGCAATTCAACAATTTGTCAACAAAATGTGAGTGACCAATTTGTAGCAACTTGATAAAATAACAGCATTTTTAATACAACTTGTTGACAAGCTTGATACAAGCCTGTTGCGAACATGGCGTAACTCCTTGGGGGGGGGGGGGCGATTTTTGAAAAGAAATAATTGTAGTAAAAAGTTTGATAAATTAACGAAAATATTACTGAAAAGTTGTACAAATTTCAGTAAGTTAATGAAAAATGGTATGTCCGAATATAATACAACCCCCCCCCCCTGCCAACAATTTTGGGAAAAGAAATATTAATTAGCACCTGAAATGTTCGTTGGGCACGACTTCCGCCACGCCCTTTTGGTCAGGCAAAACAAGCTCACCCCCCAGCCGTAATACCCAAGTTACGGCCCTGGTTGCAAACACATGTTGTTGACAAGTTGTGAGATTTTTACGTGTGTAGAGTACCTCGAGGTACGAATATGATCCCCTCGAATACACACGTAAAAACGCACAAGTTGTTACAGGTCTGCAAACAAGTTGTCACAAATCTGTTCACAAGCTAGCTGTTAGCTGTCGACACGTTGTGTTTGCACTACTTGTCCCTAGTTGCTTGTGTGATGTTACTATGAGTCTATGAGTGTATATCCACGACCTTTGGAATTCGTAGGTTCGAATCCCACCGTGGCCAGGCATATTTTCCAAGCCTGCCCGGTGTGAATATACACTCAGAGTAACATCACACAAGCATCTTATTCACCTGAGTACATTACACCAACACAGCAAATTTCATGATTGTCCCTAGTTGTTGCCAAAAAAGTTACTCTTTTTTGTGAATACCATTGGTTCATGGTTCGTATCAAGACGCACAAAAAGACAGAAATGAAATATTTAACTACATGTATAATAACACCAAAGAATCATAGGCTGTGTAATGTTTTAACCGACAGATCGAATGAATTCAACACCCGCACGCGATATTAAAAATGTATTAGTACTGTGAATTTCGCAGTTCGGTTCTGGGAATTCCTAATTCGCTGCATGACGTTGCACAGTCCACGCCAACAGTGCTCAGGCATAGTTTCACCGCAAATTAAGGAGGTCATCACAACACTTGCACGAAGTGGACAGAACCATTACCAAGTCAAAGTTGAATTTACAGAAGAAAGTTTCTCCTATTCACTGAGGTGAGTTAAAACTTTGGTATGGTTGGTCAATACCAACTGTCTAGTTTTCCCTTCATACAAAATCCGCATTGCCCCTTTAATTGGCCGATTTTATAGACTGTGAAAATCAAGCACGTCACTCATCTACGACAAGGTAAGCTTGACTTTACACAGTACAAATAAAGTTGAAAACAGGTTGCATGTAACAGGGCCTTGTACCAATCAGCTGTTCCCGAAATTGTATCTATACTAGTCTGCAACACTTCCTCCCACTATCTGTCCTTTTTCTCAAGAACAATTAACCAGTGGAAGTGAGACTCTGTAGAGCAGTACTCCTTCAAACATTTTTACAAATTGTAACACAGCTGACAATTTCACTGCTGTCTCATTCTAGTAACGTTTAGTATGTTATTGCGACCCTCCGCCGATCTTGGGGATCGCGGGGGCTCTGTTTGTATGTTTGGTCGTCAATAAACGCATATTTTGCAAGGGAAATTTTCTTTGGAGATTGTGCCTACGTGGCGATTGGGCATTCTGGCACTCCCCATCTCCGGTTTCGACTTGGGCCGCTTTTGGTCTTGATAGTTTTCTTTTATTTAACTGTTCATTATCTTGACTTAAATAGTTTATTATTATTCAACTTTTTTTTTGGATTAGCAACATATGTATATTCTGCTAACCCCCAACAAATAATCGTCATGCTGAAGTGGAAGTCGGTCTTGTGCATGATAAATTTGATCCTGTAGAATGGGTCAATGCGCTGTTGCGCTCCTAAGTTGCAATATTGGAAGAAATGTATAATATGGTCTTAACAAGAAATCTTGACAGGCTTTTTTTACCGCATGAGGGCCTCTACAAAGCCCAAATACCAAACTTTAGATAATACGCTATGCTAACACCTAACATATCATTTGCATATCTACCTCTTGCTTGTAATAAATAGTCTGTTTATATTTTATCTAGTTATACATCTAAACAATTTCTTTCATCTAGACCTAGCTTTTGTTGAAACAGTTCTTTCGAACATATTATTATATGAACACGTTGAATTTGTACTTCAGTGGCCAAGAATTCCACTGAAGTCATACATGACATGTCACAATTAAAATCACAGCTTGAACTGCTACTCGCATTGTGTATAAATTGCGTATGTCGACTTCTCGAGCCATATTTTGACATAATTAAAGATAAGTCTGAAACATTTGAAGTTGATCACGTGTACGTATTTTCGAACTTGCGAATAAAAAAATAACTCCAGATCACTGATATCTAGATATATCAGCGTATAAATCATGTAAACCATGAAATAAACCAATAAAACTCATCTTTATATAGTATTCAGCATTCTTTTATATACGTGCATCCTAAATAGTTTTCTTTATATAAAGAATACTAATGAAACGGCATCTATTGTAGTCGTGTTTGAAGTATTCAAAACACTTGTAGTCGTGTTTTATCATATCTATTAAACTCATTTTCATAGGCCTACTTAAATGATAAATTAGTGAAGCGCTCAGGCATTCGAACTAGGTCAACAAGACAATCTGACGACATTAATAGACAACTTGCATGTTAGACAAATTTTTTATCTAGCCGATCTAGGCACAACAAAAGTAACTTCCCGTTAAGAACTTATTAAAATTAGTAAAAGTGCAAAATTTGGTTGCAAAATGTTGTAAAGCTTGGAAAATATAGCCTTGCAAAGTTTGCATATTTTCAGTATATTTGTATTACTTGCGGAAATTGTTACCATTTTTGAGCCGAAAATGGTAACAATTTCCGCTCGTAATACAAATATACTGAAAATTTGCAAACTTTGCAAGGCTATATTTTCTAAGCTTTACAACATTTCGCAACCAAGTTTTGCACTTTTACTAATTTCAGTATGTTCTTTTTAGCTGTTGTGTTTTATCCCCTTTTCTCTGCTTAGATTAAAATTTAGTCTAACATGCAAGTTGTCCATTGAATTAAATGTAGGCCTACACACGTAGCTAAAAACGCATGAGTCTGCAAACAAATTGTTAAGGCTCGTTTACACTTGCAATTTTTGCTGCGATTTCGAGTGCAATTTTCTCTTACTGGTGGATGTGAACGAGTAAATAAGTTATGAATGATCTGAGTACATGTCTCACTGATGTACCCTCGTCTGAACATTCATAACTCATCCACTCGTTCACATCCATCAGACGAAGAAAATCGCACCTAAAGTCGCAGCAAAAATTGCAAGTGTAAACAGGCCTTTACAAATCTCTGTTCACAAGCTGTCGACAAGTTGTCTTCGCACTGCTTGTTCCCAGTTGTTGTAACAAGATTGGAACAAGCTGTTATAAACAACTTGTAACAATCTTGATGGCATTATTACACTTGTTACAAGGTTGTTCTGACAAGTCTGATCATAGTTAATAGAGGAGATGGTTTGGAAACTCGTTAAAGTGCATATGACATGAAATTTCTTATTTTCTTAAACGAAAGAACTCTTTAAGCTGTAGTGTAACTTATTTTTCAGTTTCTTGTTTTTATGGTTTGTTCCCGAGATATTTCAATTTGTTTGATATGTAAATGATGTGAATATGTCCGCTAATTTATGACGTCACGTTGGTTGCAGGCTCAACTTACACTGGTTATAAATCTATTAACTCTAAAAACTGTAGATATCTGTTCACGTTTTTCTACAGTGTTTCATCACATTTACCAGTGAGTGAAGTTTGAAATTATCATCTTGGATGATAGCAATGATATTCAACCATTTTGAAGAGCTTGCAACCAACATGACGTCATAAATTAGCGGACATATTCACACTCATTTACATATCAAATAAATTGAAATATCTCGGGAACAAACCATAAAAACAAGAAACTGAAAAATAAGTTACACTACAGCTTAAAGAGTTCTTTCATTTAAGAAAATAAGAAATTTCATGTCATATGCACTTTAATTTAAATAAAATAAAATCACAATAAAACTCATTATCTATGATGTTCAGGTTTATGCAAAAATGTGGTCTTTCATCGTCACGTGTGTATTGTATTTTTCTCAAGTCAACCAATAGGAATGTTCAAAATGTCTTATTGTTAAAGTCATGGATGGGCAATTGGACAAAACCGTCGCTATTGGCTGGTTGAGCAAAAATACAATACGCACGTGACGATGAAAGACCACATTTTTGCATAAACCTGAACAAAAACATAGATAGTGAGGTTTATTGTAATGCTAATAAGTTTCCAAACCATCTCCTCAATTAACTATGGTCTGATACAGTCATGATATAACAAGAATGTTACAAGGTTGACGACATAAAGTTGAAACAATATTGTTATATCATGACTGTATCGGACTTGCTGGAACAACCTTGCAACAAGTCTGATAATATCAACAAGGTTGTTATAACTGTTAAAAAGTCGTCCCATATTTGTTGAGAACTGGACAAGCAGTGCGAGCACAACTTATTGACGGCTTGTTGGCAGAGTTGCTAATTGTTGTGAGATTTTTGCGTGTGTATAACAAATTCCCAAACTTTCGCCGTAGAACCAGCAGTTTCAAGATGTACAATCAGGGATCAGACCACCAAAAGGCTCCCCCAAACTACCCCCAACCGGACAATCTGGTTTCTCGACATGACCCTGCTCTCCAACGACATGGCAGTGAGGGTGGCTTCTATCCCCCTCCACAGCTGGGCAGGGATTCCTACCCCCCTCCACAGCCAAGTGGGGGTGGCTACCCACCTCCAGATGCCTACCCCTCATTTCCCGTCCACCAACAACCTGGAAACACCGTGCACAACACAAATACAACAGTTGTAATACAACAGCAACCTGCAGCGGTGATTGTCCAGGGACGAGACTGGAGTACTGGAATGTGTGCTTGTTGTGACGACTGTGGAGTTTGTAAGTCAGGGGGGAGAGGGGCGGGTCAAAGGGGAAATGTCCGGGAACTCTGAACTATCAAGGGACCAAACAAAATTGGATCATAATGAAAGTGCCACGTCTGTTCTTCCCGCGTTCCCCAGTGAAAATAGTGGGAGCGGCATTCTTCCCCGGCCCATCTTTCAACCATTTCCCGTTGCGTTTTCTCTTCCAGTGCTGAGATGAATTAATGTTAGACAGAGTAAAATTGTCTGCTGTTAGACGGGATAACATAATCTGGCATTAGACAGTAAAATTATAAAGTAGAGCGCATTGATTGGGGAGCAATGCGATGGGTTAATCGCCTGATTGGAACATTTGAAATGCACAGAAACCTCTGTCAAGGAGAGAGCTTCAGAACCATTGATCACAGGGGGTAAAAAAATACACTAGTTTCCATAAATTCGATTTTGTTTCCAGGTCTTCTTGGCTGGTGTTGCCCGTGCATTCTTCAATGCATGGTCAGTAGTAAAGCTGGTGAGTGTTGTTGTGTCGCAGCCTTGTGTCCAATTGCTCTGAGAACCAAGATCAGGACAAGACATAACATTGTGGTAAGTAATAGCTCTTTCTCGTCTCTACCAGTCTTGTACCCTCAGCTGTTTTGAGTTGCTATGTGTGGCGCCACACAACGGCGTAGCACGCCAAAGCGCCTGGGTATACGAGGCTGGGTCCTCTAGGCAGAACAGTTTGAAACTGATATAGCTATGTAGTATAAATAAAACTGGTTTAGGTTTCCACCTGTAGTCTGGTTACATTTAAACCAGTAAGAGAGATGGGCTGTACTAGTGCTCTAGGGACAACGGTTTCGACCCAGTATAAATATAGTTAATTATTTCATTGCTTATTTCGACAGGGAAGTATTGTGGGGGACTATTATGCACTGCAATGCTGTGCGATCTGTGCATTGTGTCAAATGGCAAGAGAACTCAACCTCCATGGAATTTAACCATCAAATATAAACGACAAACTTTTTATCTTTTAAGACTTTTTGTAATGGAACATTAAGTATTGTTTAGAATGTAATTGTTGATTAGATCATTTGTTGTGCCTATATCAAACGGTAAAACCAACAAACTAATATATGTATGTCGAATTTAATTTGTGAGACTTAAAGTTTTTGTTTTTATATGTTCAAGCAACTTTTCAGAAACTTGGCAGAACACCGTTTTGAAACATTTGTGTAATGTTCTAAAACTATTAGAAGCTTTGTAAAATAGAATGTTTTTTTGTTACATTGTAGCATGGGACGTTTGTGACATTTTGACTTTTCAACATTTTCACTGGACAGCCATTTTTCCAGTTGATTCTCCCAGCCATTTTTCCAGTTGTAGCAATGCTGTTCCAACAACGTATCAACAGGATGTGTTCGCACTGCTTGTTCCCAGCTTGTTGACAATTAGTTGTCAATGACTTGTTGACAACTTGCTGCAAGGTTGCTGAGCTCAACAGACTTGTTACAAGTTGTTCCGACAACTTGCTATCGTCCTGCAATTCAACAATTTGCCAACAAGTTGTGAGTGACAACCTTGTAGCAACTTGATAAAATAACAGCATTGTTATAACTTGATATTTTCTGTGTTGGTGCAATGTACTCAGGTGAATAAGATGCTTGTGATGTTACTCTGAGTGTATATCCACACCGGGCAAGCTTGAAAAATATGCCTGACCACGGTGGGAATCGAACCTACGACCTTTGGAATGCTAGCCCAATGCTCTGCCAACTGAGCTACGTGGTCTGCTCGGTTCGAGTATGTGATATTTCGGAACAGAATCTAGTTCCTTCGATATCAATGTAGTCTAGTAATAATGATATTTTCTGTGTTGGTGCAATGTACTCAGGTGAATAAGATGCTTGTGATGTTACTCTGAGTGTATATCCACACCGGGCAAGCTTGAAAAATATGCCTGACCACGGTGGGAATCGAACCTACGACCTTTGGAATGCTAGATTACATTGATATCGAAGGAACTAGATTCTGTTACGAAATATCACGTACTCGAACCGAGCAGACCACGTAGCTCAGTTGGCAGAGCATTGGGCTAGCATTCCAAAGGTCGTAGGTTCGATTCCCACCGTGGTCAGGCATATTTTTCAAGCTTGCCCGGTGTGGATATACATTGTTATAACTTGTTGACAAACTTGCTACAAGCCTGTTGCAAACACATCTTGTTGACAAGTTATGAGGGTTTTACATGTGGAGTACCGGAAGGTACGAATATCATCTCCTCCAATACACACGTAAAAACGGGTGTAGTTAAAAGGCGGGCGCGGACTGGCAGACGCGGACTGGAGGACGCGGACCGGCGGGAAATTTTTTTTACCAATTTTTTAATTATTGGAAATAAATTTAAATATAAATAAATAAAATAATATTTAAAAAATATTAATATTATTATTAATAATAATATTATATATTATATTAATAATATCATTTTTTCTCTTTCACATCATTTGACCACCATCATCATCACCATCATCAGACCGGCGGACTGGAGGGAAAATGTTTTTACCAATTTTTTAATTATTGGAAATAAATTTAAATATAAATAAATAAAATAATATTAAAAAATATTAATATTATTATTAATAATAATATTATATATTATATTAATAATATCATTTTTTCTCTTTCACATCATGCGACAACCGAATTCAATAATTGTTAAATAATCTCACAATCACGTGTCACGCGTTGACACCAGGATTCGATTTATTATTTATTTATTTATTTATTTATTAACTTTACAATCATACAAAAATTATAAAAATGATTGAAGGTATGGTCAACAGGACATGAGTCCCATGTGAAGACCAACCTGATACAATACAATAGGTAGACATACATTAAAGACAAGGACTAGAACACTATTTACATAGCTATATAAAAATTAATAGTTTAGATTATGAGCAACAGCCTAAGTTGAAAGAACGGCATTTAGAGCAGAAGGTTTTCCAAGTGCGCATTCTGTTAATACCGGGAGAAGAGTCTAATTGAGAAGAGTAGTGAGGGTGAAGCTGGAGCTTAAAGGATGAAACAGACGAACTGTTACGAATGATCGGAGAGAGATTGTTCCATAGAAAGACAATTCGGTTAAAAAACTAGAGTTTCTAAAAAGAGAGGTTTTGCACGGATTGACTTGAAGCAAGTTGTCCTTACTTGAACGGGTGCGAGATGAGCGATTAGAAGAAAAGGTGACAAAAGAGGAGATATCTAGGTCGTAGAGGCCTTATTTGCATTTGAAAAAAAAGATGAGATCCTTTATTTCAAGCCAGTAAGATATAGGCAATAAATTAAGTTTCCTAAGACACTCAAGATAAGATAACTCATAATTTTGAAGTATAAATTTAGTAGCTCGTCTCTGAACACCCTCCAGGATCGCAAGATCGCGTGACGAGGCTTGGGGTGCCCAGATCTCACTGGCGTAAGACATGTGTCGTGAGATCGGACGAGTGAGAGATAGAGAAGCCGACGGCAGCGAGTATCAGTCATTTGAGAACAAAATAATGAAGAATCTGTTCCGATTCATTCATACAGATATTTTAAAAGGAAAACGTCCAAACACATTGTATTCGCTTAGTTATTCAGCAGATATATTCTTGACTTAGTGGGTACTTTAACTTTCGGTAACAATTATTGTTTCGGTAACACGAATTAGAGAGATGCTGACACAAGTTCACATTTTGCATCTAAGAGAGTTTGGTTTACTAGTTTAGAAAGTTATTTATGCAACAATTATCGAAAACGCAAGTGGTTTTTCCGGTTTCCATGTATAAAGTTCTGATTATTGATACAATATTTTTTTAAATTATTAAAGGACCATTGTTACGTTATGTATTGTCTATATTTTCCCAACATGAGAGCGCTTATATGACACCCTCGTTTTAATCCAACCAGCTGTTTCGTATCTCTTCAAGAGGGTCCTGAAGGGGGGGTCCCAATCCCATTTCCCACCTGAAATTTTGGCAAAATCCCAGTCCCAGTTGGATTTTTATTAGAAATCCCAGTCCCAGTTATTGAAATCCCAGTCAATAAAAAACCCTTTATTTATCGGTAGAATAAACAGTTTTAAGACCTTTTAAGCATGTGGCGGACACTTTATGAAATATTAGGGGGGGGGGGGCTCGTGCCGAAGGCACGGAAAATTTTTAAATTTGAATCCCGGAAATGGCATTTGCAGCATTCTGAGACGCGCATAATCAGAAAACCCAGAATTCCGGGTGCCAGAGTATGCCTGTTCTCAAGTAGTGCTGTGAATAATATAGTTAACAACAAAAATCATGACCAAAGACACCAAAAACGCATCAAAATTGTATTTTAAAATACTCAAAACGCAGAAAAATTGGGAATCGACTCGCATTACCTCAATCCCATTCCCATTTTTGAGGACTTCATTTCCCATTCCCAGTGGCCAAATCCCAGTCCCAGCAACCCAAATCCCATTTTCCCAGTCTAAAAATAGATCAATCCCAGTTCCCATTTTACCCCTTCAGGACCCTCCTTCAAGGTGATAATTGTACATTAGTTGAAAGTCAGTAATAACACAGAAACGTAATCAGTCTGTTCATGCGCTGCGTTAACCGTATAAAAACAGCTGTAGGCAAAGTACAAAAACGACGAAAGTTGCAAATGATTGGGCCATTGGTACAGGGCTTCAACTTACATATTTTCTCAGTTAATTGGTAGCATTCATGCACTTCCAGATGAATGCGCATTATAGTTAACAGTAGTTTAAAAATTACAATCTTTTATTCAAAATTTTACATATTCTATTCGTATCTATTCCATCCTCCCCACACTGAATGCCACTGAAAGGAAAGCTGGTTTTCGTAAGATCTTAATCATCACGACCATCAACATCCAAATTATCGTGATGCTTTTGACAGCCACTTTTTACCGCGCATCAGTTTTCTTTCCGGTCTTCAATCGACTGCACGCAGACTGGCACTCGTGTAGGAAACTACTGCCCGTCGCCCAGACAATAATAATAAGAAACACAGCAAATCACAGTTTAAAATCACAATTTCTCTCTCAAATATTCTCACAAGTAAAACTACAAAATTCCCGATCCCAATAACAAATATATTCCCCCATAAAGCACATGTAAATAGTCTCTGTCTATTGGCTAAACCAAACAATGAATTAGCGCCGTCACTTCCGGTGAATTAGTAATTAGGTTAGTATAATAAACATGAACTATATTATTTATGTTAGTTGATTAGTATAGCGTCTGCTGTTAATGTTTACATTAGTTCCGACACACTCCCCCCATACATCTTTTCTAATGAGATGTATGCAACAAAAGGAACTAATGTCCCAATCTCTTGTTCAAAATCTCTCGTTCAATCTCTCGTTCAATCTATCGTTCAATCTATCGTTCAATCTATCACCGTCTCCTCTTCCTCCGCAAGTACTTTATTGATCTTCGCTGCTGCATTCTCTGCCGCTTTCCTTTTAGGTCTGAATTCTTTCGCTTGTGCATTAAGTGGTGGAGTTTCCCGTTCGACAGCCTCTTGGTCGCAATGAAGTTCCAAAGGGTAAATTAGTTGCAACAGTCGCTCCAGTCTTCCATTCCCCGTTTGTAGCTCTGCGCCTCGCACCACTCCGTCTCTGCCGGTAATAAGTCGGACGATCTTTCCCAGTTTCCAGGTATTTCTATTCTTGTTTTCTCCCTTAACAATGACAACATCTCCTACATTTGGGCATTCTGCTTTAGATCCACGAACAATTTTATGTCTCTCCCTTAGTCCTGTGAGATACTCTCGTGTCCAGCGGTTCCATATAGTCCATCTTTCGTTGTACAAAGGAACCTAAGACGTTTCTTCAGGTCACGCTCTTTTAATTGATGAGGTTGTAGCTCTGGTACTGCTGTTGGTTGTTGGAACAGAAACGATTGGGTTCACCTTCTTTCCCAACTCGCGGACAACTCTCGGTTTTTATTCTGGCATACTCCCCCCCTCCAAGAACGACATGCACTGGTAACTGGGGCTTTGCATCATCATCATGAATATGCACTCCTTTAAGATGGGGGTAGGTATCAACTTGGACCTTATAGCGTGGGTTGTCAATTGACAAGAGTTCACTCTTATTTACCTTGATTAAGTCCACTTGCATGCTGAAGTCCCCATCAATTGACCGTATCTCCGTTTCGTATGTCTCGAGGCGTTCCAACTTACTACTCAAAAGCATATCAATTTGTTTCATTTTCACATCAACAGGTTTTTTATTCAGGAGACTAACCAGTTTAGCTGAAACGTATGAGCTGCCAGCTCCCGAATCCACAAGGGCTCTGCAGGTTACCCCATTCACCTTCACCGTCACAATTGGAAATGTTCCTTCGCCATTCTTTGCAGTCATGAGGTTATTCCTTTCCTTCGGTTGGTTGCAGACTGATGTATGGTGTCGCCGTTCGCAGTTCTGACATGCTATCTTGCTTGTACAACTCGCCGCTTGATGACCTTCGCCCGTGCAGTTGAAACAAAGTCGCCGTTTGGCCAGTACTGACTTTCTTTCCTTGGTATCGACAACTTTGGGACAGTCAGTCGACTTGTGCTCCTTTGCATCACAATAAACACACCCTCGCGCACCCAGCTTTGTATTGAATACCTTGTTGTCACGGTTTCGTGGACGAGTGTCTTTCTTTATCGAATCATTGATGGGATTTCGTCGAGTCCACAACTTTAGGGCCTCAGTCAGTTTGTTGTAGTCCCAGTCCTCCCATTCCGGGTGGGTCCGAACCAAATCGCTTCGTATTCCAGCTAACTTATCCAATGTCATTGCAACGTTACCATTTATTTGTTCTAGCTTCCCCATTGTTTCTAATGACTGAACACAATAGGAAAGTTTCTCACTAAATTCGTGAACTTTCCCAACGTTTGCATCCGAGATGTAAGGTAAATCCAAAATTTGCTTAGTGTACGCTTTGACAATTTCAGACTCTTTCCCATACTTCGACTGGAGAATACTTTTCGCACGATTATAGCCTTCATTCGTGAAGGGCAGGGCTTCGATAGTTGGTTTGACTTTTTTATCCAATAACTCTCTTAAGTACGAAAACTTTGTCACACTCGATACGCTTGACTTGTCGATTGTCTCTCGAAATTGGTTCCAAAATCGTTGCCAATCTTTGTAGGTTCCATTGAATTTTGTTATTACTAACTTTGGTAGCTTCGCTTCGAGCCCAGAACTTGACATGGAACTCGATGTTTCTCCCCCGATTTGTTGTTGCTTGGTTTCCTCTAACTGGGTTTTATAATGTAGCTTAGCTTCGTATAATTCCTTTTCGAAATCTAGTTGCTCTTTTCTACTTTTAGCTGTAGTATGTTCCTTGGTTTTAATGATCCACTTTTGTAACGTATCCAAGTCGATGTCAGCCTGGCCGATGGTATTTTCTATCTTTTCACCCCACTCTGTAATACTCTCAATATCTTCGCCATTTGCAATTTTTAATCCCTCTACTGTTCGTTTAGAACTATCTGCAGCATTTACCAGATCCTTTAAAGCATCACGATGTCTTTCTATGCGTTGTTCGTTGTTCGAAGAGATAATTTTCTCGGTTTTCTCTCGAGTTATCGCGATATGTTTCAATCAGGGCGCTTATATAGAGGGCGGTGAAACGCGCTAATGTCGTGCTGATCGATGTGTGATGCGGAAAAGGACTGGCACGAGCGTGCTTTTCGGCAAAAGTTGACAAGGAGCGTGATTTTTCCTGCTGTTGTATTTTTGCTGTTTTTTCATTAACTACGAAATTCTTGAGGATGTTTTTGCACTGTAACGACGAAGTAGTAACTAGTGTATCGTACGAATGCTTGTTTGGCCTGTATAGTTGAATTTTGAAAGAAATATTGAGGATAATGAGTCGGGCTTTTGATGACTTCAATGAAGGGAAATTTTCAAAACAGCATTTGGGCATGTTATCAAGTCGTCCAAACTTCGAAATTCAGTTGATGGTAAAGATTATAATTATGTGCTTATCTCCAAAAGTTTTCATAAGACTCGGAGTTGAGCAATTGAATACACAGCGTTGGAAAGTGAGGTATTTTTGTGTGTTAAATTTTGCCTAATTAGACCATTATTTCGCTGCAAAAAAATAAACAACAATTGTATTTTGGCCATGTCGTGATTTTTGGTTATTATGTTAATAATTTTGTACGACTTTTAAGGCATTCAATTGAAGTAATTCTGAGCCGTAAACATATTTTACTTCTTGGCCTTTGAATCAAAATACGACTCGCTCGGACGTTTGTTGAGCGCAATAGTCGAAAAAGTTTCGTCCCAACTTTGATTTTTTTTGACCGGCTGGCCAAGACAACTTCTCGTAAGGATTCGTTAAAAAAATACAAATTCAAGTTGAGCATTTCTTGATTTTCAACTGAAAAGATCAACTAGTGGCTAAAATTAATTGTGAATTGTATTCTATCGAACGTGAACGATACGTGTACATACGAAGAGTTTTAAAAACCTTTCACGTCATGCTTCTTGCGAAAGCAACCGTTCGTAAGCTTTCGCAAGCGTTTTGAGCAAAAACTCTAAAATATTGGCAGTATTACCTGAAAATACAATAGCAGAATCTACTAAATTATCGTATAACATCGGAATTTTACCCCCAATATCTATTTCTTCATCAAAACTTGACTACAAAACAGTCAAAACTTCCAGCTCAGTTTTCCCGCCATATTTATCCTTGCCATATAAGACAACGTCGCCATAGTAACCACAACAAACTCGTTACCAGTTCATTGCATCACACATCGATCGGCGCGCCTATAGCCGTTTCACCGCCCTCTATATAAGCGCCCTGGTTTCAATTTTGTCTCGAGCGCTTGCTGTGCTTCGTCGAGTTCAGTTGGTTTTGTAGCCATCGAAAACTGCGAATTCTTGCTCTTGTTCGAGCGTTTACACAAATATCTCGTCGCGAGGTGCCACGTGTAGGAAACTACTGCCCGTCGCCCAGACAATAATAATAAGAAACACAGCAAATCACAGTTTAAAATCACAATTTCTCTCTCAAATATTCTCACAAGTAAAACTACAAAATTCCCGATCCCAATAACAAATATATTCCCCCATAAAGCACATGTAAATAGTCTCTGTCTATTGGCTAACCCAAACAATGAATTAGCGCCGTCACTTCCGGTGAATTAGTAATTAGGTTAATATAATAAACATGAACTATATTATTTATGTTAGTTGATTAGTATAGCGTCTGCTGTTAATGTTTACATTAGTTCCGACACACTCGTACACTAATAGAATACATTTAAAGCTTGTTATGTAGTTCGCCATAATACTATTACAGTGTTACCGAAAGTTAAAGTACCCACTAAGTCGAGAATATATCTGCTGAATAACTAAGCGAATACAATGTGTTTGGACGTTTTCCTTTTAAAATATTTGATCCTGTATGAATGAATCGAATCCTGGTGTCAACGCGTGACACGGTGATTGCGAGATTATTTAACAATTATTGAATTCGGTTGTCGCATGATGTGAAGGAGAAAAAATGATTTTATTAATATAATATATAATATTATTATTAATCACATAGGTGATTATCGAAAATTCTCCACGCTGATTGGTTGCCGTTGAAGTGATTATAACGCAATGATCACCTAAGCGATTTTCGAAATGGCGGCCGAAGCCGTTTTGTCAATTAAATGACGAAGAAATGTGTATTTTTTATTTTTTTCCAAATAATCACCTATGAAATTATACTAAAACAATTATTCACCTCGAGCTTGGTGAATAAAAACCTAGACTTCATCTCGGTTTTTATTCACCGATAATCACCTCGCCTTCGGCGAATAATTGTTAATTATTATTAATAATAATATTAATATTTTTTAAATATTATTTTATTTATTTATATTTAAATTTATTTCCAATAATTAAAAAATTGGTAAAAAAAATTTCCCGCCAGTCCGCCGGTCCGCGTCCGCCAGTCCGCGCCCGCCTTTTAACTACACCCACGTAAAAACGCACAAGTAGTTCCAGGTCTGCAAACAAGTTGTCACAAATCTGTTCACAAGCTGTCAACAAGATGTGTTCGCTCTGCTAGTTGTTGTAACAAGTTTGGGACAAGCTATTAACAACTTGGAACAAGCTTGATGACATTATCAGACTTGTTACATGTTTGTTCTAACAAGTCTGATACAGTCATGATATAACAAGAATGTCACAAGGGGTATTCGCAACAGGCTTAATTCTAGCAAGCTTGTCAACAAGTTGTAACAATGCTGTCAACAACTTGTAATAAGCTTGATCGCATTATCAGACTTGCAGCAAATTAAGTTGTTCTAACAAGTCTGATACAGTCATGATATAACAAGAATGTTACAAGGTTGATGACAGAAGGTTGCAACAATATTGTTATACCGTGACTGTATCAGACTTGTTGGAACAACCTTGCAACAAGTACGATGGAATCAACAAGGTTGTTACAAGTTGTTAACAGCTTGTTCCAAACTTGTTGACAGCTTGGTTCAAGCAGTGCATGCAAACACAACTTGTTGACGGCTTGTTGGCAAACTTGTTACACGCGTAAAAATCTCACATATGTAGCAAGTTTGCCAACAAGCCGTCAACAAGTTGTGTTCGCACTGCTTGTCCCAGGTTGTCAACAAGTTTGGAACAAGCTGTTAACAGTCTATAACAACCTTGTTGATATTAACAGTTGATATTACAACCTTGTGTCATTTGTAACATTCTTGTTATATCATGACTGTATCAGACTTGTTCGAACAACCTTGTAACAAGCCTGATAATTTATTAATTTTTAGAGAGTTAATAAATTATCAGGCTTGTTATTGTTACAACAACTGGGAAAAAATAGACTTGCCCCAAGTCTCTCTCCGTGGGTTTTGATAGGGTATATCCAGTTTATTATGAGATCAGTTCTCAAAATAAACTGGATATCGGCCTATCAAAACCCACGGGGAGAGACTTGGGGCAAGTCTAGGGAAAAACTAGCCTGCCCTACTTCCTTTGGAGTCTGGGACTGCACGCAGGCTAGGGAAAAAGCAGTGCGAACACAACTTGTCGACAGCTTGTGAACAGACCTGTAACAACTTGTGCGTTTTAACGTGGGTAGTTTGGCTTTTATCTAAACATTTTCGCCATATTAAACAGTATTAATTATTAAAAGTTCGAATGTTTTGGTCAAATATTTAACACGCCTAGCTATTGGACTGCCTATATTCCTTTACGCTAAACACATGCATGGTGATCAACCAGCTGGCGGCATTTTTAAAAAGACAAACATGCACGGTCCCCCCAAAGGGGACCTTTGCGCCCTCCCCTGATTGTCGCAAAACTGTCACAACGCTGTCGTTTTTCTGTTCCCATTAAAACTAACCGTCACGAAACGTTTTTAGCCTGTCGCAACTGTCGTTTACATAGAATTCGAGCCTATCTCGACAAAAACTGTCGTGAACTGTCGTCAGCGTGTCGCGACAAGACGTTTCCATATTGGTCGTAATGGTCGTAAAAATAGTCACGATCTTTCTCAACGGCCAGTTTATATAGAGAATAATACATGGGGTGCACGGAAATACCAGATTTATTTAACACGAGAAATAAATCTCGTATTTCCAAGAACCCATGTATTTTTCTGTTTATTATATAAAGGACAGTCTTTGAAAAGCGATAAGTTTTACAGAAAAGTGATAATTGAAAAGCGATAATTTTCGCATGTGAGATTATCATGAATAATTCTCTTTTATCAGTGCTCGAAATCTCTATAAAGCTCTATACTTTATATAATAAAATATTTTATACCTGTAAACGTTTATAACCACATACAAATCATAAGTATTCTCTAGTTCATTCCGCGTATTTTCGCTTCTAAAATGTTGTATTTCGGCTGATGAGAAAGATCGTGACTCAATCTTTACGACCGTTACCATCATTACTAGTAACCATTACGACCATATGCAAACCAGGCTGTATTCTGACGACAGTTGCAACACGTTCGCAACAGTTTCGACCATAAGGAAACCAAACTTATTCTGACAACAGTTACAACACGTTCGCAACAGTTACGACCACTATGGAAACCAGGCTTAATTCAACACCCGTACGCGATATTTCAACTTTATCACTACTGTGAATTCCACAGTTCAGTTCTGAGAATTCCTAATTCACTGCATGACGCCAACAGCGCTCAGGCATAGTTTCACCGCGAAGGAATTACAACACTTACTTGCGCATGCCCGAAGTGCACAGAATCATTACCAAGTCAAAGTCGGATTTACAGAAGAAATTTTCTCGTGTCCACTGAGGGGAGTTAAAATTGAAGTGTACTAACAAAAATGTAAGTTATGTATAACATTGTACATATACTTTGGTATGCATGTTGGTAAATACTACTACTGCGCTGTCTAGCTTTCCCTTTCGATATACACACAACAACCTCTTCGTCCCAACCTGCTTACAAGACTTACAACTTGAATCGTACTGTGTAAATCAAGCACAGAGCTCATCTACGACAACGTAAGCGCGTTGTGTACTTGATTTCACAAAGTTTTAAAACGGGTTGCATGCGACAGATTTGGGCAAAAGACGGAATCCAAAAGTTGTGTAGTGGAAATCGCGGCCTTGTTGTCAATGCGCTTCTAACTTTGCAATATTGGAAGAAATGGATACTGGCTTTTTTACCCGCATAAGGACCTCTACTCGTGTGCCGTGTTGAAGAACGTCGTGTTCATATAATAATCTGTTCGAAATAACTGTTTCAACAAATGGAGTCAGTGAAGTAAATTGTTTAGTCTTTAGATGTATGAGTAGATAAAATATATACAGGCTATTTATTACAAGCATAAGGTAGATATTGCAAATGATATGTTTGGTTAACGCATAGCATAATCTAAAGTTTGGTATTTTGGTTGGTTGACGTCTTTGTGCTTCAGTGGCCGAGAATTATATTCTAACTATTAAAATCACAGCGCTGTGCCGCTCGCATTGTGTATAAATTACGTATGATACTACGTGGAGCGATTAAATTACGGCCATATTTAATTGACATACTGTGATTAAATAAGCCTGAAACATTTGAAGTTGATCACGTGCACGTATTTTCGAACTTGCGAATTTTCGAACAGCCAGCAAGTCTGCCAACAAGCCGCAGCTTGATTAATAATTATTATAAAACTTTGTAATAGCTTGTATATGTTGTAGCCTAATATTTTAATTATAAATGTTGTAATTCTTTTTAGGCAGCGTTTACACTGTACCGTTTTCGTAGCGTTCTCGTATTGTTCGAGAGAACTAGACTATTGTCTTGCGTTCCCTTGAGGATTAAGAACAATACGAGAACGCTACGAAAACGGTACAGTGTAAACGCTGCCTAAAACACACGGCCCTTTGAAAATCACACAAGTGAAAGGCTACCGTGTTTAAATATCTTTAAATAATAATAATAATAATAATAATAATAATAACTAATAGAATTATATACAGCTATTTCAATTAAGGTTGTCCCCCGAGCAAAGCGGAAAAGTCGAATACGAGCGCGAAAGGCTGCTGGGAATCGCTAATAAATTCATTCATTTATTAGCAATTCCCAGCAGTTTTTCGCGCTCGTATTCGACTTTTCCGCTCTGCTCGGGGGACAACCTTAATTGAAATAGCTGTATACACACGTAAAAATCTCGCATCTTGTAACAAGTCTGCCAACAAGCCGTCAACAAGATGTATTCGCACTGCTTGTCACAAGTTGTCAATAGGTTTGGAACAACTTCTTGACAACTTGTAACAACCTTGTCGAAATTATCAGACTTGTTGCAAGGTTGTTCTGACAAGTCCGTTACATGCTTGGTATAACATGATTATTACAACCTTGCGTTGACAACCTTGTAACATCCTTGTTATATCATGGCTGTAACAAATTTTGTTGGCATAGTCTTGTAACAAGGCTGATAATGCCATCAAGCTTGTTACAAGTTGTTAACAGCTTGTTCCAAACTTGTTACAACAAACTGGGAACAAGCAGTGCGAACACATCCTGTTGACAAGTTGTTGTAACAGGATTGCTATACAAGTTTGCTGCAGGTTTGTTACAACTTGTGCGTTTTTACTTGTGTAAACCTAGATATATCTATTATTTCTATGGTATTTTCGAACTAACTATAACGTTTATTTTAAGTAATTTTATACGAAATTTGCTGTAATTTGATGTATAGAGGCTAGATATATAGCATTAGTTTTAATCATTAAAAAGACTATATTGTATTATTGTATAGTCAGATACATTTTTTGTCAATCAGTTCTAATTAATTAATTAATTAATTAATTAATTAATTAATTAATTAATTAATTAATTAATTAATTAATTAATTAAACGTCAATTTGAGAAACAAAATTGAATTTTTAAAACTAGACGTTTTTGTTGCAAAAACCAGTGCCTCAAAATCTCTTAAGTTGATAATTATTGTAAATCTGCATAGCAAACATTTTTTTCATACGTTTTTATTAAAAATATTTAAATTAGCATAACTTTTTATGAAATGAACCTGTAACTTTTGTCATGCAAAGCCAGAGTGACTGAAAATGCAAATAACATTCCTGCTTTTTGGCCACAAAGTCTCATAAATTACCTTGCTGTCAAAACCGATTAAAAAACCCAGAAAAAGCAAATAAAGGATTCTCTCTTCGGCTTAATTTTGCTCAAAACAAGTACGTGAATCTTCATATGAATAGCGAGCATAAACTAAATTGCCGACAAATTCACCGAAATTAGTCTGAACTAAAGATTAACTATAAATATAACTTGTGCTTCGAAAACGCCGGGAAGACTTGAAAAACACTTCAAAACGTATACAGTTGTTGGATTCAAGTTATAGGTATGGTTTTCATATATAATTCAATAAATGCGAAATGTGCAAACACATGCAACAGATTATGCCAGTTTATATAGGTAATGCTGTAGGGATCTATATAACAATTAACTACCTCAAACATACAAGCCATGCAAGGGCAAGAAGAACTTCGACGTTGTATCATATTTCATAGATTTGGTCTCTTGCACTTCACTTGGTGGAATTAATATTAGAATGTTACGGTTTGTAATCCAAGTGAGTATATATACATTTTAAGACCTAACCAGTACAAAATCGCAGGGTCATAGGTTCAATTCCTACCTGAGGACCTTGTGCTGCATTTTTCGCAGTCGTTCCTGGTTAGGTCTTAAAATGTATATATAGTATATACTCACTTGGATTACAAACCCTAACATTCTAATATCATATTTCATACTTGTATCCCTATATCAATCTCGGCAACTTTCTTATAGCAAACAAACCTATAAAACTATAAACCTGTAAATGCCAAATGACTGGTAGATTTAGAATTTGGTATAGTATAGAAATGAGTGTTCCAACTATGTTTTTAATATGACATATGCGTATTTGCAGTGAAAAACTCAAAACCTATTAAAAATCTTTTTGGAGTTCTTATCAAAATTACTTTATTTTAGCTTTATTTTGTAGTTCACACACAGTTACCTATACCCTCTTAAATGTATCTGGCGGTTGAGAAACACAAAATAATAGTTAAATATTGTCAATTTAAATACAATTATCATATTGTCGTTGATGCTGTAAAATTGACGCCGTATTTATGCCGAGTATGAAGAGATCCGACAGATGGTTCTTGATGACAAAACGTTTGGTGTGGTGTTGTATGTACTAATCCACACCTTTCAACGTGTCTCCCAATGTCTCGCTGTTTAGGGATGCTCAGACTTGTTGGAACAACCTTGCAACATGTCTGATAATTAATTAATATCAACAAGGCATATTTGTTGACAACTTAGCTTGGGACAAGTACTGCGAGCACAACTTGTTGACGGCTTGTTGACAGAGTTGCTACAAGATGCGAGATTTTTGCGTGTGTATAACAAATTCCCAAACTTCCGCTATAGAACCAACAGTTTCAAGATGTACAATCAGGGATCGGATCAAGAGAAAATCGATATAAGCTCTGAAATTGCTCCAACGTCCCCACCTGGGTACCCAGCACTCCAACAACAGCCAAGTGATGGTGGCTTCTACCCCCCCTCCACAGCCAAGTGGGGGTGCCTACCCTTCTCCACAGCCAAGTGGGGGTGGCTATCCACCTCCAGGTGCCTACCCCTCATATCCCGTCCAGCAACAACCAACAAGCACCATGCACAACATGACGAATACAACAGTTGTAATACAACAGCAACCTGCAGCGGTGATTGTCCAGGGACCACGAGACTGGAGCACTGGAATGTGTGCTTGTTTTGACGACTGTGGAGTTTGTAAGTCAGGGGGGAGAGGGACGGGTCAAAAGGGGGATGTCGGCAAACTCTGAACTATCAAAAGACCATAGATATCTTATATACACTAGATAGCGCATCTCTTTTAGTAAAATTAAAGCCAAGAATATTCCAGCGGTTACCTCCATTTGAATAGATGGCGGCCATGTTGAAGTTTCCCACTTGCTAATAAACGCTTAAAAAACAACAATAACTTTCATCATTTGAACAGTTTGAAAATGTATTTGGAATGGGTTTAACTTAATGTTTAAGTTCCCTGTTTAAGAAATAGAAAACATGCGAATCTTCTCATTTCATGGGAATATCCTGAGTCTGCAATCACGGCTTCAATGTTTGAATTTCAGAATAATTAGATGCACTATCTAGTGTATATAAGATATCTATGCTCTGAACTATCAAAAGACCAAACAAAATTGCATCATAGTAGAAGTGCCACGTCTGTTCTTCCGTTCCCCCCCAGAAAAAATTCCCCAGCCCATCTTGCAACCATTCCCCATTACGTCTTCTCTTCCAGTGCTGAGGTGAATTAATGTTAGAAAGAGTAAATTTGTCTGCTGTTAGACAGACTGTAAAATAATCTGGCATTAGACAGTAAAATTATGAAGTAGGGCGCATTGCCTGGGGCGTAATGCGACTCAATGGGTTAATCACATGATACAGGTAGGAAATTTGAAATGTACAGAAACCTTTGTCAAGGAGAGAGCCTCAGAACCATTGACACAGGGGGCAAAAAATAATCATCTTAATCGTACCCAAATGTAAGATTTGTACATATATTCTGATAACTGAATTGTCTGCTGCATGAAGCTACTGCTAAGTGAAACTTGCTACACGAACAGCCTCAACCTTCTACATAATGTCGTACTAGTTCCCATAAGTTCGATTTTGATTTTTAGGTCTGCTTGGCCTGTGCTGCCCGTGTATTCTTCTATGCACCGTGAGTAGCAATGCTGGTGAGTGTTGCTGTGTCGCAGCCTTGTGTCCAATTGCCCTGAGAACCAAGATCAGGACAAGACATAACATTGCGGTAAGTGATGGCTCTTTCCCGTCTCTATATAGCAGTCTCGTACCCTCAGCTGCTTTGAATTGCTATGTGTTGCGTCACACCAACAACGGCGTGGCACGCTAAAGCACCTGGGTATATTAAGCTGGGTCCTCTAGGCAGAGCAGTTTAGAACTGATATAGCTATGTAGTATAAATAAAACTGGTTTAGGTTTCCACCTGTAGTCTGCTTACATTTAGACCAGTGAGAGTGATGGGTTGTACTAGTGTTCTAGGGAGAACGGTTTAGATCCAGTATAAATATAGTTAGTTAATTATTTCATTGTTTATTTCGACAGGGAAGTATTGTGGGGGACTATTATGCACTGCAATGCTGTGGGCTCTGTGCAATGTGTCAAATGGCAAGAGAACTCAACCTCCATGGAATTTAACCATCAAATATAAACGACAAACTTTTTATCTTTTAAATTTTTTTGTAATGGAACATCAAGTATTGTTTATAATCTAAAATTGTAAGTACTAGTTAAAACATGAGCAGCCGAACTTTATCTGATATACAAACTCGAGAGAGTTTGTTTTTTAGATAAAGATCGGATGCGAATGTTTAATATGCTTAAAAATCAAAGCTGAAGTTTATGAAAATTAAGTCAAATCTTTATCCGATTTACAAACATTGATTAAACATTAATTTATTTTGTATTTACTTGAATTATTAATAAGTTTTTTAATTGTTGATAAGATAATTTGTTGTGCCCATATCAAATGGTGAAACCAACAAACAAACAAATGTATGTATGTCAAATTTCATTTGTGAGACTTGCCAGAGAATATTTTTTCTGTATTCAAGAAACTTTTCAGAAGCTTTGCAGAACACCATTTTGGAACATTTGTATATTGTTCTAAAACTATTAGAATGTTTGTTTGTTACATTGTGGCATGGGACGTTTGTGACATTTTGACTTTTCAACAATTTCAGCCAGTTGATTCTCCCCAATGTAGAGTACAAAGATGTTGGCCATCAATTTTACACAACGTATAAGCGCACAAGTTGTAACAAAGCTACAGCAGATTTGTAGCAATGCTGTTCCAACAACTTGTCAACAGGATGTGTTCGCACTGCTTAATTCCCAGTTTGTTGACAAGTTCTCAACGACTTGTTGACAACCTGTTACAAGGCTAGGTTGTTGAGCTCAACAGACTTGTCACAAGTTGTTTAAACAACGTGCTATCGTCCTGCAATTCAACAATTTGTCAACAAGTTGTGAGTGACAACCTTGTAGCAACTTGATAAAATAACAGCGTTGTTACAACTTGTTGACAAGCTTGCTACAAGCCTGTTGCGAACACATCTTGTTGACAAGTTGTAAGATTTTTGCACGTGTAACAAATAATCACCTCGGTATCATACTGCATACATAAGTCAAATATGGCTCGAAAAGTCCGTAATCCCTCCACGTAGAGGCATAATAATCATGCGCAATTTATACGCAATGCGAGCAGCACTTCAAGCTGAAATGTCATGACTTTGGAATTCTTGGCCACTGGAGCACAAAGTCAAAATCTATGCAATCACCAAACATTATAATAAAGGGTTATTAACCGAGAGCGAGGTCTGTACGGGAAAGTATTTGCCAGATGTTTTCGTATTTAAGGTATATTTCGTATTTAAGATATTAAAGTATTTGCCAGATAAACCGAAGGCAAATACTCTCCCGTACAGACCGAACAAAACGAGGTTAATAAACCGTTTATTATATGGCTCCTTAAACACATTTTCTGATTTTCATATATTTGTTTGAGCGCTATAAAGGTATTTTGAGCGAGCTATGTTTTATTTGCTAGTTTTCTTCGTTTAGATTTGGTTTTGTCACCGAATATTGTTTACGGAAAAGCATGTTTAACAATCGCTTTAGAACTACTTTTTCGGTAACCCCCACCCCCAGAAAAAATGCTTATAAACCCAGTTTATATGATATTTTTTTAGAATATGGTATTAAAGATTACTTCTTCCAAGACTTCTTATTATCAAAAATGATCCAAGGATACATTTTCTTCACATAACGACCTTATAAACGTGTAAAAACGTTTCAAATTCGAGTCTGTCAAATTGACATACGGGAAACCTGTCCGGATACGGGAAAATACGGACCACAGACCACAGTCCTGAAACGCATTTTACGGACCGCACGTATATAATATTAAATTTGCCATATTTAATATGCGTATATAATAATTTGCCATATAATAATTTGCAATATTTAATTTTAAATCTAATTATCTCCCTTCGACAACGGGTGGAAGCAACTATAGTAATTTTATACGAAGTTTGTTTTAATTTGATGTTAAGGTTTTTGTCTAATTATAATCAAACGTGACTCGTCAGTTGGGAAACAAAATTGAATTTTTAAAACTGAGTTTTTAAAATTGAGTTTTTGTCCCCAAATTGTTTTGAAGCACTATCTCTTATTATTGTAAAACTGAGTAAAAACATTTCTTTTCATATGTTTTTGCTAAAAATAATTAGCATAACTTTTTATGAAACGAACGTGCAACTTTTGTCATGCAAAGTGACTGAAAATGCAAATAACATTGCCATATTGCTGTCAAAAATAATTAAAAAACCCAGAAAAAACAAATAAGGGATTCTCTCTTCGGCTTATTAATTTTCATATGAATAGCGAAACCAAGTTACCGAGAAATTCACCGAAATTAGTCTAAAGATTAACTATATCGGTATAAATGTAACTTGTGGAAATTTTATACGACTCGAAAACGCCGGGAGGACTTGAAAAACACTTCAAAACAAATTACACAGTTATTGGATTCATAAGTTATAATATAGGTATGGTTTTAATTTCATACTCATAAATAAATGCGAAATGTGCAAACAAATTAACGGTTTGTGCCAGTGACAGTGTTGGTACTGCTAATAACAAGAAAGTTTTATGTTTGTGATGTTACTCTGAGTGTATATCCACACCGGGCAGGCTTGAAAAATATGCCTGCATATTTCGTTCGATTCCCATGCACTGATTAGGTTCGCCCATTCCCACCGTGGCCAGCCATTTTCAAGTCTGTCCGGTGTGGATATACACTCAGAGTAACATCACAAGCATCTTATTCACCTGAGTACATTACACCAACACATAAAATATCAAGAAAGTTTTAGATTGATAGGGATAACAACTAGCCTACCTGAAAAATACAAGGAGAGCTTCGACGTTTCGAGCGAAGGCCGTTCGTCAGGTATAGTTGTATCCCTATAAGCTAAGCTATATCGATCAGAATCTGTAGCTTTCTTATAGCAAACATGCCTATAAAACTATAAGCCTGCAGTACGTAAATGCCAAGTGACTGCATGGTAGGTTTAGAATTTCGTATAGAATATAGAATATAGACTAGAGACAGTATAGTATAGTATAGACTATAGTATAGTATAGCATAGAAATATATGTTTTTAACAGTAAATCAAGTGAAGAGGTAATCTTTTTCAATGACAATGTCGCGTATTTGTAATGTCAATGAAAAGTGTTCAAAACCTATTAAAAGTCTTTTTGGAATTCCTATCAAAATTACTTTGTTTTAGCTTTATTTTGTAGTTTATATACACAGTTATGTAGCTATACCCTCTTAAATGTATCTGGCGGTTGAGAAACACAAAATAATAGTTAAATATTGTCAATTTATATACAATTATCACATTGATGCTGTAAAATTGACACCGTATTGGCGTATTTAATAGGCTGAGTTCTTGGTGACAAAACGTTTGGTGTGGTGTCGTATATACTAATAGGGGTGTCGTACTTTTCCACCCCTTTCAACGTGTCTTCCAATGACAATGCCTCGCTGTTTAGGAATGCTCGGACTTGTTGGAACAATCTTGAAACAAGCCTGATAAGATCAACACGGTCACAGGGCATTTTTAACATATAGACTGGGGCCATGCAACCCCCATGTTGGCCTCCTCCCCCAGTTAACTATTTTGGACACCCAAGTCAAAATCATATTTTGAAAAGATATTGAGAAAAATTTTAAAATGAGGAATAATTTAGTTCAAAGAATGTATTAGCAGTTATTCTCATTCAGTTTAGTGTATTTTCCAGTTTACGAAAACTACTGGGAAAAAAAATTTGATATTACATTGCGTTTATAATGGACATTAGTTCCTTTCAGCTCACATATTGACGCACATGTTGTACATTTAATGCCGTTTTGATACTACTTTTGGTAAATAAAGTTTGTGTAGCTCTTTCGTGCGTTTTCCTTATTTTTATCTGAACATCATGAACATCAGAAGAAATGAAAAATGCAGGAAATAGCGTTTCCAGACTACAGATTTCAAAAATGTTCCGGGGGACATGCCCGTAAACCCCCCACCCCTAGGCACGCGTGGCCACGAACGGCATATATCCAACTTCGCTCCGCCGGTGGGAGGTCGCTTGTTGCCAATGCCCCCCCCCCCCTCGAAAATCCTTAAAAAATGCCCGTCAAGGTTGTCACAACTGTTAAAAAATTGTTCCATATTTGTTGACAACTTGGGACAAGCAGTGCGAGCACAACGTATTGACGGCTCGTTGACAGAGTTGCTAATTGTTGTGAGATTTTTGCGTGTGTATAACAAATTCCCAAACTTCCGCTATAGAACCAGCAGTTTCAAGATGTACAATCAGGGATCGGATCAAGAGAAGATTGACATAAGCTCTGGAATTGCTCCAACGTCCCCACCTGGACACCCCGCACTCCAACAACAGCCAAATGAGGGTGGCTTCTACCCCCCTCCACAGCCAAGTGGAGGTGCCTACCCCCCTCCACAGCCAAATGGGGGTGCCTACCCCCTTCCAGGTGCCTACCCCTCATTTCCCGTCCAGCAACAACCAACAAACACCGTGCACAACACGAATACAACAGTTGTAATACAACAGCAACCTGCAGCGGTGATTGTCCAAGGACCACGAGGATGGAGCACTGGAATGTGTGCTTGTTTTGACGACTGTGGAGTTTGTAAGTCAGGGGGGGAGAGGGACGGGTCAAAGGGGGAAATGTCCGGGAACTATGAACTATCAAAGGACCAAACAAAATTGGATCATAGTAGAAGTGCTACGTCTGTTCTTCCGTTCCTCCAGTGAAAATTTCCCGGCCCATCTTGCAACCATTCCCCCGTTACGTCTTCTCTTCCAGTGCTGAGGTGAATTAATGTTAGAAAGAGTAAAATTGTCTGGTGTTAGACAGAGTAAAATAATCTGGCATTAGACAGTAAAATTATAAAGTAGGGCGCATTGCGGTGGGGCGTAATGCGACTCAATGGGTTAATCACATGATACAGGTGGGAAATTTGAAATGCTTCAGAACCATTCTCATAACTGCATCATCTGCTTCATAAAGCTAAGTGCTAAGTGCAACTTGCTACACCAACAACCCCAATCTTCTACATAATGTCGTAGTAGTCGTACTAGTTTCCATAAGTTCGATTTTGTTTTTTAGGTCTTCTTGGCCTGTGCTGCCCGTGCATTCTTCTATGCACCGTGAGTAGTAATGCTGGCGAGTGTTGTTGTGTCGCAGCCTTGTGTCCAATTGCCCTGAGAACCAAGATCAGGACAAGACATAACATTGCGGTAAGTGATGGCTCTTTCTCGTCTCTAGCAATCTCGTACCCTCAGGTGCTTTGAATTGCTATGTGTTGCGTCACACCAACAACGGCGTGGCACGCTAAAGCACCTGGGTATATGAGGCTGAGTCCTCTAGACAGAGCAGTTTCGAACTGATATAGCTATGTAGTATAAATAAAACTGGTTTAGGTCTCCACCTGTAGTCTGGTTACATTTAAACCAGTAAGAGAGATGGGCCGTTCTAGTGCTCTAGGGACAACGGTTTAGATCCAGTATAAATATAGTTAGTTAATTATTTCATTGTTTATTACGACAGGGAAGTATTGTGGATGACTATTATGCACTGCAATGCTGTGGGATCTGTGCAATGTGTCAAATGGCAAGAGAACTCAACCTCCATGGAATTTAACCATCAAATATAAACGACAAACTTTTTATCTTTTAAAATTTTTTGTAATGGAACATTAAGTATTTTTTAGAATCCAAAATGGTAATGTTGATAATTTGTTGTTCCCATATCAAATGGTAAAACCAATAAACAAATATGTATCGGTCGAATTTATTTGCCAGAGACT
This sequence comes from Paramuricea clavata, assembly GCA_902702795.2. Classification (NCBI taxonomy): domain Eukaryota; kingdom Metazoa; phylum Cnidaria; class Anthozoa; order Malacalcyonacea; family Plexauridae; genus Paramuricea; species Paramuricea clavata. The sequence goes on along the minus strand of CACRXK020003566.1, from coordinate 5,610 downwards.
TGTTGTTTTGTTTCTCTGTATTCAAGCAACTTTTCAGAAGCTTTGCAGAACACCGTTTTGAAATATTTGTATAATGTTCTAAAACTATTAAAAGCTTTATATAATAGAATGTTTGTTTGTTTGTTACATTGTAGCATGGGACGTTTGTGACATTTTGACTTTTCAACATTTTCAGACAGCCATTTTTCCAGTTGATTCTCGGCAATGTAGAGGGCAGAGATGTTGGCCATCAATTTTACACACGTAAAAACGCACAACTGTTGTAACAAAGCTACAGCAGACTTGTAGTAATGTTGTTCCAACAACTTGTCAACAGGATGTGTTCGCACTGCTTGTTTCCCAGCTTGTTGACAAGTTGTCAACGACTTGTTGATAACTTGTTACAAGGTTGTTGAGCTCAACAGACTTGTTACAAGTTGTTTCAACAGACTTGTTACAAGTTGTTTCAACAACTTGTGATCGTCATGCAATTCAACAGTTTGTCAACAAGTTGTGAGTGACAACCTTCGGAGAGCGAGTCATATGCGGAGGCCCTGAATTTTGCACAACTACCAACTTTAACCACAAGAAGAGTGCAAATATGTCAGAAATACATGGTCAGAATGAGGCGAGAAAACCATCCCTTATTGCCAATCCCTGTTGTTCCTGACCATGACATTAATTTGAGACAGAACACTGATCGATTTTATCTATTTAATAATGTTACTGATTGCAGAACAATTAAAGCTCAATCCTTTTTTACATTTAAATACTCTTAATATGTTGTCCCTGACCATGACATTAATTTGAGACAGAACACTGATCGATTTTATCTATTTAATAATGTTACTGATTGCAGAAAAATTAAAGCTCAATCCTTTTTTACATTTAAATACTCTTAATATGTTAAGATTTTTTTTTTAATATATATGAAAATTGTAAATAATTATGCATGCACTATTTACTATTTTGGTAAATGCCTAATGATTTTAACTCTTGTAAATAGCCTAGATTCTAAAACATATCCATGTACTATTTTATAGCATATTCTTATCTATTGTAAAGTACTCATTAATTCAGTTGTTTCTGTAACTGCAAGAGAGTCCTAATAAACTATTATTATTACTATAACTTGATAAAATAACAGCATTGCCATTGTTACAACTTGTTGACAAGCTTGCTACAAGGCTGTTTCGAACACATCTTGTTGACGGGTTGTGAGATTTTTACATGTGTACCCATAGGCAGCCCACTAAACGGCTGAATTTAAGTTAAAACTGCAGTGAAATTATAAATTTAACGAAAATAATCACAAATTTAGCGAAATATATTCAGTGTGAAATGTAGCTTATCAGATTATTAAAATCTCAACCCGATTGCACTATCGGGGAACTGACGTATAGTTCTTATAAAGTATGCCAACCTTAGGTATACTTTATATGAACTATACGTCAGTTCGCCGATAGTGCAATCGGGTTATGATTTCAATAACATAAGCTACATTCCGCAATATATTTCGCTAAATTTGTGATTATTTTCGTTAAATTTATAATTTCACTGCAGTTTTAATTTAAATTCAGCCGTTTAGTGGGCTGCCTATGGTGTATCCGCGCAAGCTAGGTACAAATGTTATGTACATAATACAAATTAGAATGCTCCGAGCCTATCGAGCTCGGCGCCGAGCTATTTAGAATGCCCCTCCGAGCCTATCGATATTTCGAACTAGGCTCCGAGCTTTTTAGACTAGGCTCCGAGCTAGGCTTGATATTTTGAGCTAGGGCTATTTAGACTAGGGAAATTGCTAGATAGTATACTTCAAAATAAGGTTTCCGTTTTAAAATATCAATTTTTTAAATAAGTTAGGGTTAGGTTAGAGTTGGGGTTAGGGCTAGGGTTAAGGTTAGTATTAGGGTTAGGGTTTAGTTTTGCGTTAGCATGGTTTTTTCTACGTTATAAAAACGGAAACCTTATTTTGAAGTATACTATCTAGCAATTACCTTTAGACTAGGCTTGAATCAAATAAATTACGCACAGATTGCCCAAAAATGCCGAACTCTGGAAATTTTTGCCCACAAAGCCAGGCGCCCGATTTTAAGGTCTACGCCTGCGTAATAAATAGGCCCTATCTATCCGCCATAGGTGGCAAGGTGTTTGAACTATTTGAACTAGACACAAGAAATCTTATCCGTAGTATTTAAAAGAAACTAGCTAGCCCTAGAAACAACATCAACATAAACAAGGATAATTTTACTAACCTGTCTGTAACGTTTTGTACCGACCCGTAACTCGGCACACACTCACACTCACACACAAGTAAAAAATGATATAATAAATAAGAACAAAGTAAAATAAAATACAAAATTTCGACTAAACTCTCTCGTCTCAAACGTTTGTTGTTCGTATTCGCTCATATGTTTTCGTGTCCTTTTTCCCCTCCCCCCGGTACTGTCAATCATCTCGCCCGCGAATAGGCGGGATACCTAAATTTGGGTCACACTCCCCTTAAAATTACGTGTAACTTAATTTTAACTCAACGAAATGTAGAATGAAATAGTTTCTCCAGTCAGTCCTCATCAGCAAGCCAGTGTCGAATTCTTTCCTTTGCTTTCTCTGCTGCACGCCTTGGTGGTCTCTCCTGTTTCTCCTCAACTTCTGGCGTTGGTGCTTTCGGCTCTTCTACTTCGCTGCTACGTATCTCTAGAGGGCAAACTAATTGAATAGGTCGCTCAATCTCGTGGCCCTTATGCCGAAGTACAACTCCTCGCACAACTCCGTCCTTTCCCAATATAAGTCCAATACTTTGCCTTTCTTCCAAAGCACACGGTTCTTTTCTTCCCCGAGTACTAATACGATCTCCCCGACTTTCGGCAGTTGTCCGTCACCTTTGACTATGCGATGAGATTCCATAAGGCTGTGTATGTATTCTTTGTGCCAACGGTTCCATGCGTGTTGTCTGGCGGCGTTGAGACGTCTCTGCATCTTCGTAACTTCACTTTCGTCTTGTTCTCGGTCTTCCAAAATATGTGAATCGTCGCCCCATAAAATGGTGTTGGGTGTCAGGACTTGAGGCTCCCCTCCGTCACTTTCGATGTAGGTTAGTGGGCGGTTGTTTAAATGGCGTTCATTGTCCATTACTACTGCGATAAGTTGATCTAACGTAAGATGGGTCTTGCCTAGTGTCTTATACAACGTCTTCTTCACTTCCTTTATTAGCCTTTCGTACATCCCTCCCCACCAAGGGGATTTTGCTAAATTGAATTGCCATGTTATTCTTTGTTTCGCCAAGAAATCTTGTAGTGCTTCGCTTTTCCGGATCTTTTTTATCCACTGGGCTGTAGCTTTAAAGACTGCTGCGTTGTCCGATATGATGCGTTGTGGTCTCGTCTTCCGACATATGAAGGCGTTTAACTTGTCTTGGAATTCTTCCGCGGTCTGTGACTTCGTGACTTCCAAATGAACAGCTCGCGTGACTGAACAGGTGAAAATAAGAATAGATGCTTTGCCTTCTTTATTCTTGTTGACTTTGTAAACCAGCGGCCCGGCGAAATCGACACCCGTGGTTTGAAAGGGCTTGCTCGCTTCCGTGCGAAACTGTGGTAGAGGTGATGTGTCTGTCTTACCGTATGGCTTTGTTGAGAAAACTTTACAGGTATGGCAACAATTTATTGTTTCTTTACTAATGATCTCAACCGAGGAACCCACCATTCCTCTCGAATAACACCCATGGTACTAGCAATTCCCAAATGCAATGTCTGTTCGTGAATATGGCGAATCAGTTTTTCAACAAACAATCCGTTTTCTAGGTAAATTGGTGAATAACCTTGAATCCTTCCAACACATTTCAGGATCTTCGTTTCCTCGTCTTTCTCCAGCCTCCAACCGCTACTCTCTGTGTCTTCTGGAATGTGTCCTTGTACTTTCCTTATCCAGACGTCTCTGGAGTGTGTTATCTCGTTCGTAGTTAACGGGCCCTTTATTATTTCTGTCCCCATCTTTTTTGCTCGACTGTTATGGACAAATCGTAATGCCCAAGCGGTAATTCTTAGAGTGTTTCAATAAGGTTTACGCCTTAGCAAGAGATCCCACTCGTCTTGTTGGTTTTCATTGACGAATGCAACTATTTCCTTGATTGGTTTCGCTTCATCTGTCACCGAGGACGAGCGATGCAACGTCGGCTGGGAAGGCCAATCATGTTCGTTCAGCAGCCACTCCGGACCGTCGAACCAATCTTTGTTCTCCATTTGGTTGAGCGTAGCTCCTCGGCTTCCCGCGTCTGCAACATTCTTCTCTGACGGCACATACTTCCATTGAATCCCGATTTCCTCCGTTATTTCCGCGATCTTTTTCACCCTGTTTGCGACAAACACCTTCCATGATTTTCCAGGGCTTGAAATCCAGTAGAGAGCGACCAGGCTGTCCATCCAGATGGTAACTGATCTGACGGGCAGTCTCTTCAGAGCATTAACAAGATTCCTCGCTAAATTTGCTGCCATCTGACCACTTACTAGCTCCAAGCGTGCGATGGATGTGTTACGCTTACAGATTCGAGATTTTGATGTTAGAAACCCTTTCACTGTTCCCGTATCGTGTTCGACAACAGCAATGGTCATTGCAGAGCAAGCCAAATTGCTCGCGTCAGCAAAGAGATGTAAGTGAACAGCCTTCACTTTCCTGCATCCTCGAATCACGCTCCTCGGTATTCGTACGTTGCGAAGTTGTCTAGTCCATTTTAACCAATCCTTGGCTAGCACCGTAGATACTTCTGAATCCCAGTTTTGATTTTCATCACATGCTTCGCGATAGATGTGTTTACCTTCCACAACTGTTGGGGATATAATTCCGAGCGGATGGTAAATACCAGCCAAATGACTCAAAATAGATTTCTTTGTAATTCGCTGTCCGTTATCTCGTTCAGGAACTTGGATCTCTAATACGTCATCTTGTTTATGCCATGTCAAACCCAGTATCTTTCCAGGATCGGGCATGTCCGCACTCTCTAGCGAATGAACATTTGACTCCCACTTATGAACAGGAAACTTCCCCTCCTCCATGATGGTTGTAGCTTCGTGCTTAAATTCCTTCAACTCTTCGACACTGTCCCCAGCCTTCATTAAGTTATCTACGTACGTGTTCTCCGTAAGTGTCAACAGAGTATCAGTATGGTTCTCCTGTGGTTGGTTATCATAATGGTGTTGCAAGGTGGCTCCGAGAAGAAAGGGGCTCGCTTCTGCGCCAAATGGTATTCTGGTAAATCTGAATTGCTCTTCCGTTCCGTCTATCAATTCAAATACAAATCGAAAGGCATCTCTGTCCTCTGGTTTCAATCCGACTTGAAGGAATGCCTGTTGAATGTCACCAATTAACAAATTCGGAGCCATTCGAGCTCTTATCAATATGTCCCACAGCAATGGCTGTAGTGGAGGGCCCTTATACATGCACTCATTAACACTTCGGGCGAGTGGGTTTGGCTTCGCGCTGGCATCAAACACCATTCGGACCTTTGTGGTTGTGGCAGAAGATTTTACCACTGGTTTATGTGGCATATAAAACACACGACTTCCGGTCGGTTCCCCTGGGACCCTCTCGATGATTCCTTTCTCAAGCTGTTGGGCTACGATGTTCCGGTATTCT
>CACRXK020003565.1:15952-35579 GCA_902702795.2 Paramuricea clavata | reverse complement strand
CATGGCATTCCTGCAGAAATCAAGTCTGACAACGGAACTCGATTTCAAAGTCACTCTTTCGCCCAGTTCGCGCAGTACATTGGGTTTCACCCCGAAAGATCACACCGGAGTGGCCAAAAGCTAATTCTGAGTCTGAACGTTTCATGCGAACAATTCAGAAAACACCCGCGCTGCCCACCTCGAAAACAAGAATTGGAAGCAAGAAATGTTTCTCACTCATTCTCCTCAGAAACTACCGTGCGACGCCACATTCCACCACAGGAGTTTCCGATCCAGTGCCGAGCTCCTCTTTGGACGAAGATTGACTGTCAAGTTACCTGAAGTAGTCCCCACGTCCCAATCACGATCCCAATTCGACGATATCGATCTCAAAAAGAAGGGAAAGATGAAAGAGTATGCTGATACCGCAGCCAAACCAAACCCACACAGCTTTCAAGTTGCAAGGTGACACTATTCTCGTTCGTCAAAAACGCATCAACAAACTATCATCACCGTACAACAAACATGCATACACTATCGTCAAGATCAGAGGTAGTATGATAACGGCAAGAAACGCAACGAGCTACATAACAAGAAACGGCTCGCAGTTCTAGAAAATCACTATCACCACACATCAACAAGATCATGCAGCAGACCCTTTTGACGATGAGGAGATCAACATTCCAACACCGGACCATCCTGCGGAAATTAGGCGTTATCCCACAAGAGAAAATAGGAGACCTCCAGAACGCTTAAATATTGAATATCAGCACGAACAATATTTAAACTGACTATGTTTTATTACTAGATACTGTATATATTTCAATTTAGATCATTGGTTTTAATTAGTTCAAATTACTTAATTCATATAGACAATGCCCGACGAACTTCCATTCAAAACAAGGGAGGGATGTAATAACCTGACGTCATGTACTTGTGTGACGTCACTTGTATATAGCTGGCATTCCATTGGTATTAAATGGAGTATTGCAATTTATAACCGCACAAAGAGCGTGCCCCGTATTATCATACTATAAGAAAAATACATATATCATCTGAAATTGAGGATTGGTGCAGAAAGTGCGAAGTGTATCAGCGTAGAAGGAACCCGGTACCGACCCAAAGAGCTTCACTCAAACCAATTTCTACAAGCCACCCTGGAGAATTGGTTACAATGGATATTGTTGAATATGCCCAAAGTTCGCGCGGATACCGCTTTTGTTTAGTAATTGTTAACCACTTTACAAAGTGGTTAGATATATTTCCACTAAGAAATCAGAAGGCAGAAACAATTACTAAGGAAGATTTTGATGCTTGGATCCCACGACATGAGTCATGAGGCACCTGAACAACTTCTTCATGACTAAGGGAAGAATCTAACTGCCGAAATTATCCGCGAGGTGTGCTCGTTCCTAGAAATTTGGAATACACGAACAACACCTTTCCACCTGAATCAAATGGAGCATCAGAGAGGAATATGATCCGAACCGTTAATGACATGCAATTGGGATTTATATGTGTCGTTCACTTGTTTTGCATACAATACAGCAGTCCACAGCACCACCGTTTATACACAGTAGCGTAGCAGAGCCCAACGATTTAGTCCCACTATGCCAATATTTTCGTGTTCATTGACTGTGAATCAAAAACAACCAATTTCTAAAGAAATGAATAATGATAATAATTTTGAATTTGCATAGCGGGACTAAATATATACATGAGTAATAAAACAGGAAGGAATGACTCTCAAACTGAGTACAGTATGCAACAGAAGAAAAGGCTTACTAAGGCTTTGATTGAACGCTGCAAGGAAATGCTCGAGTCAACTCATAGAACACCGAAACATTATTACGATAGGTGGGCGAGAGGAAATGTTTACAAAGAAGGTAATGTGGAAGGATCACAATGACCCAAAATGGATGATGTATATATGAAGCTGAACAAACCGTGGATGGGCCCATGGAAACTTATTAAACGCCTAGGGGAAGCGTGATAGAAAAAGTATGTGGGGTCTAATAAGGTTGGTCTAAAACGAAGAATTGTCCACCACAATCAGTTGAAGAAATTCTACGGGACTACAGGATCACAAGAGGAAACTGTTTCTAGGCAGCTCGTAGTCAATGATGGTAATACAGTTCAAGGCGGGAACGATGTTGTCATTAGGGCCATTTATACGAGACAAAATAAGACGCGACTTACATAAGACGCGACTTAAATAAGCGGAGTTATCGCATAAATGGTTCTCTAGGGCTTTATTCTTATTTACTTGCTATAGCTATAATGTTGTTTCGGTTGTTTTTTTTTAATATGCAAGGCTAATAATTTTAAGTTGTTTCAAGTTTCTGGCATGTGTAGTTAAACTTTTTGTCCAAAATTTCTTATTTAAGACGCGACTTAGATAAGAACAGCTAAAAGGCCTGTTCTTATGTAAGACGCGTCTTATCCAAGACGCGTCTTACATAAGAATTTTGTACCTTTTATACGACAAACTCGCGTCTTATTTAAGTCGCGTCTTATGTAAGTCGCGTCTTATTTTGTTCCGTATAAATGCCCCTATTATCATTGTTGTCGATCAATGATCACCTATTTTCTCGGTATTGAGCAAATTTTTTTGCTTGGGAACTTTTTTTGGTAATTGAGCATCTATGCTACTATGCATTGAAGTTTTGGATTGGATCATCAACAGACTCGATGTTTCCAAATATTTCTCCCACTTCAAAGGAGGGTTTAAAGGTGCATGACCGGGTTTGACTCCAATATTCCTCCTGCCAGAATGTTTCACAATCATCCGTCGTGCATTCCTTTTGTTCAATTTTATCTGCGATACAATTCTACGACGCTTCGCATCTGGAGCCATTTTCTTTGGGTTAAAGTCGGTGAAGTAGAACATCCACATCTTGTTATGCCATTTTAATGCAACGATAACCTGTTCCTCAACCTCTGGATCGTAAGCCGTTCTTTTAAGTTGGATACACTTCGTGGTCTACCTTTATATGTCCTCCCCAGTTCTTACCAGACATAGCCTAGTTTTGTGATAACAAATCAGGTTACGACCATCTTCTGCCCACAGACTCTAGCCAAAACCTTTTTTCGCTTCGAGTGGTGCCAGGGCGTCTATAAGAAATTATAAAATTATATAATTATTTATTATTAGCATGATAAAATTACTGGATGCTGATTTGTTGAGAGGAGTACAATTATTTCATTAATTGTACTGCAGTACAATTAATGATTTTTTCAAAACAAACAAAATGGCGGAAAGGTATTTTTAAATACAAATGTGAAATGAAATTGCCCAAGAGGAACTAGATGAAAATACGAACAAAAGCACCAAATTTTGCTTTAACAAAAGAACTAAATGAAAATACGAACAAAAGCACCAAATTTTGGTTGAAAGTCTGGCAGGACTGGGCTTTGGCGAGAGAATATGATGTTGACATTGAGAAGTATCCAATTGGAGGCGAGTCCAATTTGGCAAAATTTCCAAACATCACGAGTACTATTAATCCCTAATTGTACGAGCAATATCGCATGATTACCTATACTAATTTAAATAATTAATATTATTAATAATTATTAATAATTATTAATAATCATTATTATTTATTATTAATAATTCACTTATAATTATAAATGGCCAGTGAAAGCTTTGAAACATGTGTGATGTGCGACCCCCCACGTTGTTCGAAAGCAGTTTCATTGCATTTTCGTGTTTCAAGATGGCGGGCTGCTTGAGCGAGGAAGAATTGGAAATTGCCATCAGTTCAAATGGCAGTTTTGTAGCGGTTTTCTCGTCATGTCCGCGTACTATATTAAAGCAAATTTCAAGTTTGCCACAAAGAATGAATTAGTGAATTTTGCATTTCGGCATTAGCTGTGGTAAAATATGTTTTTACTCCAAAACATATATACTTTTTGTTATATTAATAGTATATTTGAACAATACTAAGTAATTAAATGATATGGTTTGTTTACTTTATGGTTTGTTTGGTTTCGTATTTTTCTTGGTACATTTGTGTATTCAGTAATTCAGATCAGTTTTGCGTATTGTTTTGCATATTCATAAGTTTATTTTTCCCGCCTTTCGTTTTTTGTTTACTCGTCCCATTCCCCTGAGCACTTTTAAATTCTGTAAAGACCATTTTAGTTTTTGGGTTGTGGACTTCGAGCGAAAATTGTGAAAAAGGGTAAAAAAGTTGTGCTACCGTACCCAGGTCAAATGGATCCTATTTGTTAAGGCAGTCATTGTGCAATTTTTCCAGCTTCTTGGGCCACAGCAAGCATCTCAATTTTTTATGGAAAAATTTCATGTGAAAAATTTCGAAGATTGCTGCCAAGTAAGATAACATTCTCTTGTATTATTACTCACATATGCATATTAAATGTCTAAATATATACACATCAAGGAAAACATATATCTTGTCTTTCAGATAGGCACATAAAGTGAACAAAAAATATGATTTCAAGGTTTTTACATAGGTATTTTTAGATCTCGTAGTTGCGAAAGCAGTTTTAACTTGTGTTGTTAAAAAAAGTGAATAGGTTAAATTCTATAAACGATTGCAAAAAAGGGTAAAAAAACTACACGATGAAATCTTGCATAATAAATTTTAACATGTACATCACAACTCTAAAGTTTAATACCATTTGGCCATTTCCTCGCTGAAAAAAAATCAAAATATTTGCCGTAAAAACCGACGAAGTTGACAAGCAAGTTTATAGTTCTGAAGTTGAAATATTTCGGTGATTAACGTTACAGAAACATTTTTTCGGCACTCCAGCGGTAGCTAATGATCTGTGTAGCACAAGAAAAAGGTATCTCGGACATCGCGTCAAAAACTGCCAAGTTACAATATTTTTAATGAAGCCTGTTGAAAATTTTAATTTTTTTGTTTTCTGCGAGAACTCCTTGTTGTGCCCGCTAGGCCCCAGGCCTAAAGCGCATCACACATGTTTCAGCTGCTTCACTGGCGTTTCACCGCCCATTCTTATAGATGCCCGGGTGGTGCGCATGATTATTTACGTCCAATACCATTCCTTTGGATGGAAACTGACTGTTTTTGTCTACTATACCACCGATTCCGTAGTGTCTCATTACCTTCGCAGAAATTGGACAGAGAGGGCTCCAGGCTGGCAACAGGCTGTTTATGGCATCGTCGCTAATGAGGTTGACTGCACGCCGATGGCTTACCTAGCCTGCCTCGCAGTAGCCTACGAAACGTGTTTCTGCTGGGTACACGAAACGTGTTTCTGCTGCTACATTGTAGGCTAGCCTCGCAGACGTCCTTATGGCTCCCACCCTCGCCAATGCTTACCATGCAAACCTTTTCCTATGAAATCTTCCAGTTTCTGCAATATAAAGCATGCCACATCTACTGCACTGCTCCCTTGTGCTTTAATTTCGTTGCTATTCATCAGTTTCTTTGTTGTGTGGTTTATTAGTGCAGCACAAACTGGTGCGGTGTTTGCGTGTACAGGTTTTGCACCGGTATTTTGATTTACACTGTAACACTTTGTGGTGGCCAAAGCAACCATAACATAAATCTGCTTGTTTGATAGATGCTAATCGTTTTCCTGGATCAGTTACTATATCACACCGAAGTGGACCTTCACAGATGCACAATGTTCGATCCTCGTGTCGCCTTGATTTATTTCCCTTGTATCTGTATCTTTATTTCCCTTGTATTTCCAGCAGCATGAAATTCGGCTCGGGCTGTTGCATTGTGAAATGAACTATACTCAGATTCAATTTATCAATGTTAAGAACTGTTTCGAGAATTTTGATTAATTTCTTTAATTAAAAAGGGCATCTTGCATGTAGTCGATTGATTGTCCATTCTAAGTCATAATGTTCTCGGGCTAGATTTCGCATAACTTCAGCTGGTTGTTTCCTCATATTATTGGAATAAGGAGGCCCTGATTCATTTGATTTGATTGACCAAGTGAAGCTTTTCTATGGAATCATAGAAAACACAGCCGCAAATTGCACACAGAAATGCTCACGTCCCTAACTATTCTGATTGCATGACATTGGATTCAGTCAAAAATTTCCCGCTCTTTTTGTTTTTCTTTATTTCAACTTATAGTTTTTGGCGAATTGTCGTAAGTTTAAATAGTTCTTAACTACGCTTGAGTCACTTAATATTTTACATGGGCATTAACCTTCTCTTAATCTCGAAATTCTACCAAAAAATAAACTTTGCAATTATATCTTGAAATAATTTAGCAGCTTTCTTCATAAGCGTTCAGTACACGTGAGCATGACATTGTACATTCTTGATTCTAATCATGTTCAATTCCGAGATGAGCTAGCTCAATTTTTGGCCGCAATTTCTAATCGTGCATGGATACTGGTACCCTGTGTTTGGTTTGGGTCGGTCAAGCAGGCTTTGTATGTGTGTATTCACAATTTTTTTGTTGGGCAAATCACTCGGTTAGCAGATCAATAGTCATAGAGTGTTACTTGAAATTGGAGGTTGTGGTGGGAAAATTTGATGAATCCCAAAAGCTTTGCTAGGCAATGGGGTCCCTCCCCCCCAAAAAAAGAAAATGGGGGTAGGGGTACATTGGGCAGACGAGCAACTGTTGGATAAGAACCACAATCATAATCGTGACGAGTAATGTTGCTGAAAACTAGGGATTCCTCTGTTTGGGAAAGGGTTTCCAATTGGTTCTGACTGGTTTCTGATTGAGCAAGGTTTTGTAACTTTTGTTATTGAATAGATGGGCTGATTCTTTAGTGTTAGTTTATGATTTGACTGCAACTGAGTACCAGTCGCTATCATTTAGTCTCTTCACTTGAAAAAGGGACGATTTCTGTTGCTGCCAGGTCTGCAAACATCAAGTTTGAAAGGAAAAACACTACGAGCAAAGTTAACAAGAAATGAAGACTGAATGAGCCTCTAGAGTTGGCTTTAACATGCTCTTCCAACTTTCAATTCCTGCTTTCTCGCCCAACTTCCTGCGCGCTTAATAACTCAACTGATCATGAGGACCTAATTTTTTCTTAAACATTCCCTGCATGTCTAGATATTCCGGTATGTGACTAACAAAGCAACAATGGAATACGAAGCATAAATGCCATATAGGCTATAGCCTAATTTACTTGTATACTAAACCAAATATTTAAGTTGTCAAACTGCAATCTACTCCATTCATTCCTCCTTACTTCACTGATTTGTTTGTGTCTATTTCATTTGTAAATTTTCTGGTGACTTAAAAATTTTCGGATCGGAGACCAAACTCCTCTGGTCCGATGCCTTTTCCATCCTGGGTAGTATGAAATTGCATCCAGTAATTAATCTTTGCTAACTGTTTTGAAATTACGATGACAGTGTGTATCACGTTTACTAGGTTTTAAAATATCCATAAATATATGTTATATATATACAGGCCACCGTACTGTCGATAAACCAAATGAAAGTATGACACATATATCTATAGAATTTCTCCTGCAAAAAATTCTCCATGCGAAATTTAAGTATAGGCTTGGGGGATATTAATTTTGATGATAACCACTCTTTAGATACTTTAGGTTAAATGCCAAACATACAGCTAATTTGGGGGCCGTAGTTTCAGCTAAGTGCAAATACGACACGCAAAACATGATCTAACTGTAACAGCAATAGCGTGATTAAAAAGGAAAATATTTAGATTTAGGAGATCTTGAAAACTATACGTTGGTCCGGAAATTGCGGTTCGGAAATGTTATTTCCTACACTTGCTGCCGCCAAGTTGAAGTTAAACTACCTGGCGGTGGGAAAAGCTCATACTTTTTAATAATTAAACTAGAAATAGTTTACACTAAAACTGCCCCCGGCTGATTATGGCTTACAGATATTAATATGAAAAATTAAATATTATTACTACTTTCTGGCTTTCTTTTAAAACGCTTAGAATGTTGATAAAATTGGACGAACTTTAAAAATGAAACAGTAACCACGTGAAACTTGGCCTTGTGCGTCCATCCGGCCATGGCGTCCTGGAAAACAATAACTTTTGCATTCTATTGCGGCTTTCTTGGATCGAAATTTGTGGATTAAACAATCAAGAACATCATTTGTTGAATGTTTAAAGTTATTAAAAGCAATTAAAGTTGTAGAAAAGGTGTTGAAAACATTTTTAAAGGCAATGACGTACTACCAAATGACGAATAATCACGCGAGCGACACTTGCTAGGAAGATGGCGACCGTGGGACAACTTTTTTACTGAAGTTACACACTATGATCCGGCTGAACGAATGGCGCTTTTCAATATATATAATGGAACAATGACTATGAGTCCCTTGTTTCAAGCGTTTCATGTGACCGTTGTGTGTTAAGTCCCGTTTACACGAGCAAATTTTATTTGACAAATTTAATTCATATGTCAAAGATATTTTGCTCGTGTAGATGATAAATTTGTGACAAATTTATTGTGACAAATGCATTTGAACAAAAGCTAGCATGCTAGCTTTTGATCAAATACATTTGATCAAATGAAATTTGTCAAATAAAATTTGCTCGTGTAAACGGGGCTTTAAGCTTTGCTTGATTTTTTATGTTTGTAGGCCTATTTGTTTTTGACTGACTGATGTGTGAACCGTATCTTTTGGTTCCTGTTTCGATTAATGTGACAAATCGTATAGTTGATACCAAGATAGACACGGAGTTTTTAATCTTGTGTTACTGTTTAACCTTTAAAGCTTTTCATTATTTAATGGATTGACTCCGTCACCAACATCAGATGATATAGTAACGTTAACAACATACATATCATGTACCTCACAAGTCTATTAATAGACACGTAAAACAGACCATAGAAATAAAATGCCGTTTGACAATGTGTTGACCCAAGCGAATAATAATTCTTACAGAAAGCAACCTTTGAACCCTCACCTTTTAACTGACTTGCGCAGCTACGACGCTACGCCAATAATTCACTTGCCTTTTATTATAAAATTTGAACCCTCAGCTTTTAAACTTGTGTCATTTGTGGCTTTTTACTGTAATATATGAACTCAGTTGCTTCTAATCAGCTTGATAGCTTTAACAATTTATCCATGGCGGGGACTTCAATGCCCCCCATTGTTTTTGCGATATTACCCGCCAATGCTAGCTTTGCGGGCAAATAACATATACAGTTGATATCATATTACGTGCGGGGACTTCAATATATGCCTCCTCGGGTTTTGGCCCTCTGGGGCCAAAACCCTGCGGGGGCAACAAAACAAATACGGCTTGATCTATTTTAGGGTGACTTAGCCCCCTGTGAAAATTGTTGCGGGTACTGAAGAGCCCCCAGTTCAAATTCACTTAAGACATATTTCATTTACTACAACTGTGTTCACTTATTAATTTTATCCACTTTGCCTTTTAGGCAGCGATCGGAATCTTCATATTACTGTCTGACTCTGATAATTTTTATTTTGTTTTGGGAGGGGAACTATAGCCCCCCTAGCCTCCCTGTCCCGCCGCCCCTACGTTCGAAATATAATTGAATAATCAGTTCCAGGCTGTAATAGCTTCGTCTACAAAATTTTTATGACTTAGCCGACGTTTTAGTAGTGAAATATATTATTTATATGCCTTTGCTTATTAAAAACTGTAATGTACAATGCTTTTTACCTGGATCACTCTCGAGTACCGCTAAGTTTAGAAGAGTGCGTGCGAAAAACTATAGTCCTCACTGCATTCGACTAATCCCTTCTTATAGTAACGTTTGCTCGGTAAATATAATTGAGACATGCCCTCTGGGAGAACGGGAAATATGGAATATAGAAACATAAATATTACATAACTTATTGGTGCCGTTGCCAACAAAGATGAAGCTAATAATAACCCCCCTACCTTTTTTATCTCGAGTCGCTAAGTTTCGAAGAGTGCACGCGAAAACCTTCTAGCCTGCCTTCCCTGCGTGGGAGCAGAAAGACCGCATTATTCGGCCAATATAATCCTTGCTTAGAGTAACGTTTACCTGAATATAAATAAGACTTGCGTCATCGACAACGGGAAATATGGGGGGAATTATATAACTTGTGTTTTTTTGTGGTAAATCAAGTGAATTATTATTATTAAAACTTACTGGATGAATCCAATATGTGTTTTATTGTATCTTAGAACAAGACAATTCTTTTGAAGCGATATTAGACTGATTTAGAAAACACGATGCAAACTGACAACTTTGAGAAACAAAGAAATCTTCGTGCAAAACAATTAAAAAGTTGGATAATAATTTGTGATCCCAGCAGCGTATCCTCAACAGCGTTGTCATTCTGAATACAACGTTAAAATACTAAAATCATGTCAGCCATAACATGTCACGTGGAGTGACTTTATATCTGATAAAACTCATCTTCATTAGTGTTCTTTATATAATTGTTCATCCTAATTAGTATGATTATATAATTGTTTATCCTAATTAGTATTCTTTTGTAGTCGTATTTTAAGCTATTCAAAACACTCGAACTCGCGTTTTATCATATCTAAAACGCTCGGCTGCGCCTCGCGTTTTAAATATGATAAAACACTCCTTCTCGTGTTTTAAATACTACTTAATTAAAGAGTACTAGCGTTCTCACGTCATTGGAGCAATGTGAATAATTGTTGCAACGTTCGAGGACTTAAATATGATCTGCCTCATAGCAGAGGCTGGACCGTTTTTACCGAACTTTCGATCGTTTTCCCGAAGCCGTTCAGTTAATTAAAAAAAACCTTAAATTTATTACAGCAATCAATTGCCGGTTCCTTATAGCTGAAATTGAAACCATGCACGAGTCGTCAAGTTTGCCTTGTCGTCTTTTTTAAATCTGTCTAAACAGAAACAACTGCGCATGCATGTACAGTATCACCAAACATTAGCGGCGAATTTGCTCAAGTACCGGTAATTAAAATTAAAATTAACTTTTCGTCGGCATTGCCCTTTGATAACAGACCGCATGGTCCGATTATATAATCGATGTCATAACCTCTGGGTTACTGCAAGCATGGATAATAAAATAAATGGATAGGACTCTAGCTGACGTAAGCAAAGACAACCTAGTTGCAATCTGTGACGTCACGCGTGTTGCAAAGTTCTTGGCATTTTTGTTGTTTCGCTAGACTTTCTGCTTTAAAAGAGTAATATTGAAGCATGAACTGGTCTAATTGTTTCAAAAACACGCCTAATTAAGCCACGACAAAGTATTCAAGGTAAATGTTTCTCGTCTTTGTTTTGTATTTTTTTACATTTGTAGCTATGAAATTGACGTCCCCAATTTTAACGAAATTTGGGATGCATTTTTCACTGTTTAGTGCTTGAAATATTTGCTAAAATTGACTGGGAATACTTAGAGATTTCATTGTAGAATGGCGTATTTATATTTATTTGCTCTTTGACTAAAATGTTTAGCTGTATTATTGCTAAACATGCCGTTATTGAGAATTTGGTTTGCAACTAGGTTTCAACATCCAATCACGCCATCAGTCCATTGAAAACATTAGGTCACGTCAGCTAGTTTCCTATCCATTTATTTTATTATCTATGCTGCAAGTTATAAAGACGATACTCAGAATATAAAAATCTATTCAAAAAAACATTATTTTTTAACTTACCATACAATGCAAACGATTTATCTTGTTGTTATTTCGAATTGTAATAAAGAATATACTGGAAGTTGATCATATAAACATTATGAAATATATCGACATCCTCATTTCGCTTGCTTATGGGTGGTGACAGGTCGAGCGTCGGGACTCAAAAGTGGAGGTCGAGGCTCGAAAGGCGAGGTTCGAAAGTCGAAAATACTAAATTTTTATCAATTTTAAAATTTTACCTCCATGTTGCAAACTTCTATAAAACGCGAGAAAACACTAGTTTGACGGTCAAAACTGAAAGATTTTGCCTATATATGTATATCTGAAAGTATCGCTTGTGTGATTAAAAGTCTGATGCGAGGTTTGATGTTTGAAAATATACATCTTTTATTTTACATTGGATGTAAATAAACACATGGGCGATTATACAAAAATGGCGTTTCGCTTCTCCGAATATATGAAAAAGTTTGATTTTATGTACTATATGTTGTCTCTTGGTGGCGACAGAGCCAACGGATGTTTTCTGAAATTGCTCAGAACGGTTGTTTTCTGAAATTGCTCAGAATTTCTACTTAGAGATACTCCTCATACCGCGTATGATGTTAGAGGTTTAAAGCGTTTGGGTGTTTTAGTGATTATGAGAGTTTTTTGCTGTGCTGGGACTCGATTCGTTTTGACTGGGTACAATAAAATACAATATATTTTCGAATCACATCGTTCTTGAATATTTTTATAGTAATTTTATACTCTCTGAAAAACAAAAAGGAACCTTATTATGCCTACATAATTATAAGGCATTGTTCTGTACTTCATATGAAAATTCCCTAACAACGATCTCGAACCCATAGTTCCATTCGAGACACTTAAAAAGAAGATCAAATTCTCTTAAAAATATCCGCTAGAAAAGATCAAATTCTCTTCAAAATATCCGCGCAATACTGCATCAGGTTGGGGCGTTGTTTGAAATTTCTATATCTTCGATTTCACGAGCAACAAACAACAAGTTATTACCAGGAAAACCTTTACAATTTTGACAACAAATGCGAAAAATGTAGTATTCTAGAAGTATTAATAAAACAATTAGTATTTCGACTTCGAACCTCGACTTTCAACCCTCGACCCTCGACCTAGACGTTTGAGTCTCGACCATCGTCCTATGACCCTCGACAATTACCCAAACTCCTTGCTTATAATTATATATAAGCAATCGATCACAAAAGTGATAGTACCATTGCAACTCGAGTTTGGGTAATTGTCGAGTGTCGAGGGTCGAGACTCAAAAGTCGAGGTTGAGGGTCGACAGTCGAGGTCGAGGGTTAAACGTCGAGGTCGAGGGTCGAGGGTCGAAAGTCGAAGCTCGAGAGTCGAAAATATTACAATTTTTATTAACACATTTCTAGAAAACTACATTTTTTGCATTTGTTGTCAAGATTTTAAAAGTTTTCCTGGTAATAACTTGTTGTTTGTTGCTCGTGAAACCGAAGATATAGAAATTTCAAACAACGCCCCAACCTGATGCAGTATTGCGTGGATATTTTTAAGAGAATTTGATCGTTTTTCTCTTTTACAGTCGTGCCAATAGAAACGTTTTTCGGAACGCTTCTATTGGCACGACTGTAAGTATCTCGTATGGGTTCGAGATCGGTGTAACGGAATTTTGATATTAATAGCAACTAATATCAA
The DNA here is from genome assembly GCA_902702795.2 of Paramuricea clavata. Taxonomy (NCBI): domain Eukaryota; kingdom Metazoa; phylum Cnidaria; class Anthozoa; order Malacalcyonacea; family Plexauridae; genus Paramuricea; species Paramuricea clavata. The sequence goes on along the minus strand of CACRXK020003565.1, from coordinate 22,364 downwards.
AACTAATGGTATATCACAATAGCTTTAACTGTATTAATGTTAGTGCAATCGCCTTATGTGGGCATAATTTTTATTTTATTTTTTTTATGAACTATATTTCAACACGGTAGAATTTCATCTATACTAAAATTAATTATGTACAAGATATAAAAAGAAAAAAAAGTGATCTTCCAACCGGCCGTGCTCACACAAACAGAAATAAGAAATAATTACAAGAATATTATTTTAGGTAGATGGAAACAATGGCAGGATCACTTGATGTTAATTTGCATGCTTCAAGTTAGACTTAAAATTAGCAATAGTTGTTGATGCTTTTACCGATGCAGGAAGGCAGTTCCAGACTTCCGCACCTCTGTAGGAGAATGCATTTTTCATACTATTTGTTTTTGGTTTAGGCAATGTCAAATCGGCTCCCGACTGTCTTGTGTTATGGTTGTGTACATCACCCACATTTGTGAACATATCACACAAGTAATCGGGAACCAATTTGTTTTTCACCTTGTACATGAGAATTGAAAGTTGTTGCATTCTTCTTTTTTCGAGGTTCGGAACTTTTAGGTTGTTTAGTAATATATCAGCCGATCGTGTCGTATAATTCTCACGAGTGATTATTCGAAACGCTCTGTTTTGCGGTAATTTTTTAACTTTAGCTGCTAATGTTTTCCCTAAGCAACCCCACACTTGAGAACAATAATCGAAATAAGGTTGACTTATGGATTGGTATATATTGTTATTAAGGTATTGAATTCGACTGTATCCCGGAGTCGTCTGAGAATAGCAAGGCCTGAAGTGACCTTTTTTGAAATGTGTTCGACCTGCGCGGTCCAGTCTAACGACTCGTCTATCATTAGACCCAATGATTTTGTCATTTCAACTCTCTTAATTTCTAAATTACCTACACTGATAGCAGGATCGGCAGTCACTTGACTGAGCCTTTTCTTGGAACCAATTAATTATCGTATATTCGGTTTTACTATTGTTCAGAGTTAATTTGTTTGCGGACAGCCAATTTGCAACATTGTTTAAATCTCTATTTAATGTTTCAGTGATAACTTTGATATCGTCACTTGATTTTGCAATTTGGGTATCATCCGCAAATCTATCTGGTTTTGTCCCGGCGTTTAAATCATTGATCTAAATTAGAAATAACAATGGGCCTAAACCAGAACCCTGAGGTATGCCTGTTTTCATAATTGATGGACTTGATAGTTTGCCATTCACACAACAGCACTGGGTCCTATTTAATAGATACGACTCCAGGCAGCGATGTGCCGTTCCCTTTATTCCATACGTTGCTATTTTGTCTAAGAGTATATTGTGGTCGACAGTATCGAATGCTTTTTTCAGATTCAGAAATACAATCCCATTTAGTTTCCCAATGTCAATATTTGTATACCACTCGTTGGTTATGTCCAGTAATGCTGTAACAGTTGAGTGATGTGGTCTAAATCCGTGTTGGGAGTTTGAAAGTAGATTATAGTTATGTAAATAATTATAGATTTGGTTATGAATCAGCTTTTCTGCAATTTTGGCAACTACTGATATAACGGATATTGGTCTGTAGGTCTTTTAGGTTCCTTGTTTCCAAAATATGTTGTATTTTATTGCACTATCAAAACGAATTGAGTCTCAGCGCAGCAAAAATCTCACAATCGTCGTCAGATAATTTTGAATCGAAGTAAAATCGCCCTCGCGCTTTAAATCTCTAACACTATAGTAATCACTGGTACGAGAAGAAATCTCTAACTTGAAGTTCTGAGCAATTTCAGAATCAATGAAACAACGCGGAAAACATCCGTTGGCTATCTCGCCGCTACGAAATAACATAGGACTTATCCAATTAAATTCTCATGCCCTTGGAGAGCGAAACGCCATCTTTGTATAACAATCCCCAAATTTTAATATTTTAAGTTCGACATTCGACCTTCGGCCCGTCACCCTCGACATTCGACAATTATCCAAACTCTTCGAACTCTATCCACATAAAGTTTTATGCGGTTACGAAAATTGAACAATTTTGCAAATTTTATGTTGCCTAGCGACAACAGACAAAATCTGTGTTGTCTGAGGGTTAATATCTTCGGTTGCTTGTATCCAACGGTATTGAAACTATCGGCAATCGATTTCGCATAACGTGATTGATCTGTGCATGGCATGGATTTCATTGGTTTACGTCAAAACTAAGCAAGTCTGTTTCGTTCAAAGGCAAAATACAAGCATAGGTAGCCCAGACATAAAGTGCGATTTAAATTTAAATCCTTGGTTATCAACCTCGTATTAAATAATAATAATTAGCTCCAAAATATTCTGAATTTTTACACTAAACTGTGCCCCTAATCAATATTAATCGTTGAAAGAAATAAACTTAATTAAGTACATAACATAAGTGGTTTTATACTAACTGGGTACAAACTATGAATAATTTTTGACACTGTATGTCAGAATATTAATTTTTGAGCTAATCAGTGTTATTATGAGGTTGATACTGCAGGGGGTAAATATGTTGTAGAAAATATAGGAAAAGGAATCTTTTGTAGAAAATTCTTACAATTTCAGTATCCCTTCTTATATTGATGTATATAGTTCTCAGTCAAGAGCTTGATAACATTTCAAGTACTCAGTTATTGTGAGTCACTTCTTGCACATCCTATCACGATATGCGGATGTTGTTTCAAGCGACGTTTCAGCTTGATATATACATAACAATGCCTACCTCTGGCTGGATGCCAGAACCTAATTCAGGAAGTTTATCGGAATTTAGTATGACTACTGTATAGTTTCAGTACTAAGTATTTTCATGCGTTCATTATTTTGAAGTTGTCACACAAAATTCGTCTCAAAGCCTGAAAAACCTTTTGTACAGTTTCCAACCTTCATTCCGTAGTCTTTCATTGGCCCAGAAGAAAACAAGTGAATTAAATGTGGAATTCATTGCAACCAATGTTAGTGTCCAGATTTTAGCTTGAACTACTCCATCTACAGTCTCGACTCGCTCACTAAACAAAGCTAAAACTAGCGCATTTGGTAGATTTAGGAGGATGGTAGAGAAAACTACAACTACATACATTTTTGCAAGTTGTAAATCATGGAAAAATGAGACTGTTTTCTTTGGCCGAGTGGAGTCACGTGATTCACGTGCAGATGTAGTTTCCTCTATTGTGATTGAGAACACGTCTTGGCCAGTACGACTTGATGAACGTAACTTCGAATTTCGTCCTTTCTTAGCCACTTTATAAATTGAAATATATATAAAGAAAGTTCCTCCTAGAACAAACACTGCAAGGGCTGTGACAAAAAATTGAATGTTCATGCCAAATATGGGAGCAATTCCTGTCCCTATGCAAATCAGCCAGAGACACACAGATAGTATGAAACATCTCTCTTTCGTTACGTTTCTCATATGGTAAAATGGTCGACAAATTGATAAGTATCTCTCGATATTCATAACGAAAAATGTAAGATATGACATCCCTGATAACATAACTGCTGACGTTTGGTAAACCATTTTATAAATGCACTGCGAAGTCTGGGTAATCTCAGCTATCGAATTGACCAAATGAAACGGATGGACAATTATTGTCACACACATGTCAATACAAGATAAGAGCATTATCATGAAATAGGCCACTTTATTTCGTAATTTCGGAGTTTTCCAGAAAACGGCCACGACCAGAGCATTCAGAAATGTTCCTACAATTGCTAAGATAGCGTTCACAATGCAACCAAATATGCTGTTTATAATATACGATGTTGTCGGCTTACGAACGATATATGTCATGAAACAACTCTCGATCTCCTGATCACCAGAGGAAACATTGAACGCTGTCGTATTCAGTGGATCCGACATATTGATAGACATGAGTTAAATGCAAGTATATCCCAAATTACCAAATACAAATTGGCGTCCAGTGTTAAAGAGTATACAGTTTAACAGCCTACTTGAAATGTATTTACTCATAATAACTCACTCAAGAGATTGTACAAACCTCTTTATATATGCGTCATTGTGCATGATTATGCACGATATTTCTTTGTCTTCACTGAATGGGTGCCACTGATAATACAATTCATTTTGGATACGGCATGCTTTGAAGTACTCTATAGTTTCATTTTCGAATATTGGTCAAGTTTCGAGGGCGAAGGTAAAATGTCCTGGGCGATGGTAAAATTCGAGGGTAAAGTGCCGGGTAGGTGAGTATATTAACTGTCGACAGTTAAAATGTCGAGGGGATTGTGAGATATTTTGCGAAGAACAGAAGTTCGAAACTGGTCATTGCTAATAAACCTGCATTTAAATAGATTCAAGACAATACATTTCTAAAGGTTTGAATAATGCAAATCATTAAAACATTTTCGCTGGTTAAATTGCTTTATAATATAGTCTTTACAGCCATTAACTGCAGCAATAATATGTTCATCTTTGTTGCTATATTTTGACAGTTCATTCAGACTATTCAGCCAAAATCCGTGTCGCAACTGTTTGAAGATTTCGGAAAAGTTTTGTCAGAAATCGCCTTAACGGCTTAATTATTGCGAATTACGTCATTGACAATCATCATGGTTGTGTTAAAAGATAAAGAAGTATGTGCATGTTTTTACACTGGCCTGCAAGGCCAAGTGGCTTAAATCCTTAATTTTCTGGGTTTTTCTGGGTTTTTTCGTCGTCGAGAAATCGAGTTTGTGTTGGCGCATCGCAGGCTCAGTTTCCAGAGTTCCAGTTCACTATACAGATTTCAAGATGGCAGCCATTCAATGAGTGACGATTTCAGTCTCAAACAATTTTATTCATTTGTCAACGAATTTTACTGCGTTTTTCTGTGGAATTTGTATTTATCCTATATATACTCTGCACTTTCTTGCAAGTTGACTTGGTGTTGTTTATTTCGTGCAACGTCTCTGGGAATGCGATATCTGGATCGCTGAGTCTCGAAGTGGAGTAGCCTGCGTAGCAGGCGATTTTTAGGGAGGCGAGAGAAATACCGCCTGGCACAAAACTGGGTGTAAATGAATTACCGCCCCTGACAGCATCAACACTTTTTGTATCTGCGCGTACTGCGCGTAGCGCTAGATACTATGCTATCGAGTTTGTGTGTGAGTGGGTGCGTTAAACACTCAGGTCGACTAATTAATTATAGGGCTGTATGCCTGAGAACAGGCCGTAAAACAAAGATGGCGGCTTTCTACAGAGTGTCGATTATTTATTTATTTCGCCCAATCATTATGGTAATTATTTACATAGAAGTATAAAGCTACAACTATTAATTGGGTTAGGAGTCTAAAGAAACCTTCATAGGCTTTTAAGGAATGTCCAGTGCAAAGTTTTATATTGTGTCAATCAGTGCTATAAAAAGTATTTACAAGAATATGAAGATTAATACATTAATATTGCTTTCACTAGTAAGAATAAAGTACATAATAAGGAGAAAAGTTGGAGAGCTATAAAGACATATTCTAGCTGTTAATTACATGAATATGAGTTCGACTTCTTTGTTTAAAATATAAGTTCACTAGATTGTATTGAACAGTATTGTTCATAAAATGTATTTTCGATTTTTTTTAAAGATCGGTAGTGATGTTATTTTTGTCAAGCTAACATCAAGATTATTCCGAACATTCACTCCTTTCACTGAGAGTGAGTGCTTTATAGTATAATTAGTTCGATGGTATTAATGCATATGAAGTTTTGATGATCGAGTTTCCGGTTCTGTATTACTATTGGTGATTTGGCTATTCGCTATAAAAAAATCCGTAAATGAATGTTGCAAGTTTTGCAAATGATGGTATCGGAACATGAATAAGCTTATCATTGCCCGAAGTAACATCGTAAAGCTTTTTCGTCAGTAACCATGCATGCTTTTTTTTAATAATATCGATTGTCTATTCATATATTCATAATTAATATTTAACTGTATGGGATGTCAAAATTGTGTTTATATACGGTACATTTTATATAATTATATTCACAGCATTCAGAATTATTATGTTATGTTAGAATTTTGTTATATGGTGCATTAATAGTCACAGGACATATTAGGATTATAGGATTGCTTCATAAGCTGAGTAAAAGTTAATAACATTTCTTTACAAATTGTGTCTATTTTCTTCATTTAGCATACATTAAATGTGGGTACAGTACAGTGGTGGACACTTTGTGAAATATTGAGGGGGGCTTGTGGGCATGCTCCCCTGGAAAATTTTTTTAAAAAATGGCATTTGCAGCATTCTGAGAACACATTTTGTAAAAAAGTAGCTTTTCAAAACACTGTTTTAATTAATTTATTGTAGTATATGTATTAAATTACAATGTTTTAATTAATTTAATGGTATTATTATATGAGTGTGATTTCTGTTATTTGGTACAAGATTCTTACAGTCTATCAAAATTATAGGGGGGTCTGAGGGGGGGGGGGGC
>CACRXK020003565.1:0-15932 GCA_902702795.2 Paramuricea clavata | reverse complement strand
CCCCCCCCCCCCTAGTGTCCGCCACTGGCACAGTATTTACCTCAGCAATTTTGTACCCATGCATTTCATATATAACTCTTATTCTGTTTTTATTATAAACATAAATTCTGGCTTTCTGACAGTTGATTGCAGTAGAGAAGAGACTGCAATCTGAACATTCTTTGTATGTAATATCAAATATCAAATATAAACAAAGTGACTATACAGCCGGCAGCTGGGTATTTAATAAACTGCCGGCTATATATAGTGACTATAGTTAAATATAAAAAACTTTTGTTTCTGCTAGCTTTCACCGAGCGTGCCGTTAGAGTATATGGTATAGGCACTGTGTGCGGAAAGTGAAACGCAGTCTGTGTCGGGTTGTGTTTTGTTTGATTTAGCATTTTTTCTCAGTCACTATATAGCCGGCAGTTTACTAAATAGCTGGCTGCCGGCTGTATAGTCACTTCGAAATTTAAGTGTTTACTCAACAATTGTGAATGATTTTTTTCATAGAAACCATGGAATTCTTTTGCGCAGATGCATGTACGCCTAGCGTACCTATTTTTATAAATGCATTAATTAAGTAAATATTCAAAATTAGCCGCCACTCCCATCCTATTGTACTTTAGTTAAACTCTTTTTTTCGTTTGAGGGTCATTTAACAGGCCACAAAATAAATTCCTTGATTAGCATCACCGCCCGACTGTATCAAATTCGACTCATGAAATTTTTTTATGTTCCATTATACAATATAAATGTACTGCCCGACGAAACACTTCAAGACAGTTAAGTTTTTTATATTTTGTATTGGGTTTTTTGTGCCATTTTAAACCGCCAATTTCAAACAAACAGAATCTTGAAAGAAATTTCATTGCATTTTATGTAAAGGAACTTCGCATTCAGTTCAAGCCTCAAGGGTTCAGTCATTCAGTCGTGGAGATACGTGGGAAATTACAGAAATGTGCAATGAAATATGTTTATTTCGGTTTGTGACACTTCACTTCGGAAATCACAGAAAATAAAAAGTTCGGAATTATTTTTTTACTTATTGTAATATTGATATATAAATTATATAAATATAAAATATAAACCTACCGCCTCTTCTACATTTTCAACTGTAGTGATGATGAAAATCAAGGACTTTATTTTATGTGGCCCTAAACCAGGTCGAAGCTATAGTCGTCCTGGTTACAGTACTTTGGAGGTTCGTATCTTTAGTTCAGTACATGTGCTATGTATGTATAGATGACAATCCCATCGTTCAATTCAGTGAAGAAATATATCCTAATTTATATCGATAGTTTTAGTAAAATGTCAACATTATAGCGATTTATGGCCTTTGAGAGTCAAGCGAGATTTAATTTAATACGCAATTGTCTGAACGAAAATATAAGACTAGCCATACCTTTCGCCGATCATAACTTCCGCCCCTTAATTCGGACGTATCTTCTTCGTAATAGTCTTGTTCGAATAGCTATAAAAAACGTAACACTATTTAGAGTGTTATCTTTGAGCTTGTATCTTTAAATTTGCTTCTTTTCAGTATGGTATTCCATTTCTGGTCTGACTGTGAACTAATTTCAAAACGTCAAAACATTTGGTTAATGATCAACATTTTAACGTTGATTGACAACTGCCTAAAATACTAACCAATCCGGGTTTTTTCCGTTCACCAGTGGACGGGTAATTCAAACCTAGTTTGAAGGTTTTTCCTTTGCCTCCCTAAATTCGAATTATTTTCCCTGCCCGTAGAAAAACCGCCTGCCACGCAAGCTATAGAGGTGTTCTATACGTTACGGACTTAATAATATACATAAAGATATTACTCGACTGTGATTGGTTGATTTCAGTGCAGTTAATCACAAACAGCAGTGCAATTTTCTGTAATCACAGTGCAATTTTCTGTAATCACAGTGCAATTTTTTGTAATCACAGTGCAATTTTCTGTAATCACAGTGCAAAAATCTGTAACAAACTGATCTGATTGGAAAAACATTGTGATGATTAAATCAACCAATCAGTTTAAAGCAATTTAGTTTAAAGAAGTAACGGTCACAGATTGCTTCAAAACAAAACAAACATGGCGCCGCGCTACAGTAAAGTATAAGTTGCTTTCGCGTGAAAAATATGGCTTTTATCTTTATTTTTAAATGGAAAAAGCATTGACCTTAAACAAGACTAACAAAAATTACCTAGTTGAGTGGAATTTTCAAGCTGTTAGCGTTGCATAATGTGATATAACAAAGCTAGGAAAAGTTTGCCGGTGGAATGTTCGCTATAAGCGCATAAGTTAAAACTACAATTGTCTTTTATGTAAATTATTAATAAGTAATAGCATGGTTTCTCGTGAAATTTGGATAAACATGCACTCGTGAGTTTTTCAAAGACCTCAAATAGCACTCGTCCTTCGGACTCGTGCTATTTTGAGGTCTTTGAAAAACTCACGAGTGCATGTTATATCCAAATTGCACTCGAAATACCTATACTAATACGGAATGCAAATAATGTTGTCTGCGTTAGCGCATCGCATGTTCGGACCATGTGTAAAAACTTAAGGTTACAGGACACCCTTTTTGGCGTTTTGTGGAAAATCGCTACTGCGCGCTCAAAATCAGTCTGATTTTCATCAAATTTTCACCAAATGTTAGCCATTGCATGCAAAATATGATAAAGTTGTAAAATTGACAAACAATAAAATAATGTAAGAATTATTCAGGAAAATATTAAGTTGCGGTACCTTTACGCTTTTGAGTTATGTTCCTGCTGGTTATAAGATATAGCGGAGTTTATGAAAACATCATTTTTATACAGTAAAATAGTTGTTCTAAAAAATTGTGTTCGGAATTTTTTTTTATTTCGTCATTCCGCTGATATGGCGATTTCTTTGACGACTACAATATATTTCTGAATCGTGTGTGTGAATTGCTCCTTATTATTAAAATATCCAAAATTAGACATCGCCAACTATTTCGGACATTGAGTCGGCAGTGCGCCAGAGGATACCCCCGTAAAAGTCAATATATTTTAGGCAACGAAATCTATAAAATACATAGGAGTCAAACTAGAAACATCGAATTGACAAAAAGATATTTCGATTATTTTATTTGCCAAAATGGAGTTACTTTCTTACATCGCATACAAACGGCACTGTCGAAAAAAATAACAGTTAAAACATTATTAAGTTGTTCCTTTCGAGATTCACCGTCTGAACGCTTTACTTCTTTAGACTTGTATACTAACTCGGCCAAAATCTGCTCGATTACCGAGTTTCATTGTTCAATTTTTAGATTTCTGTGACTGCTATGTGATTTGCCAAAATGGAACACCAACCTTGAGCCCTTGAGGATCCTCGCTAGCTGCTCACGAAAATTGGGTACATAAAACAGTGGAGAAGTTTTTCCCATTTACCATCAAATATCATGAATTTTCGTAGACACTTAGAATATTATGCGCTGTTAATATTTGGTCGCATCGCCGCAAATTTTAGTGCGTTTAAAAGCTAAAGTGAAGGCGAAATATCACTCGGAGTAGGTTGTACTTGGTACCAAAATGATCGCCACGATGTGTATTTTTCAACCCTGCAAACGCGTCTGGGATACACGAAACACAATCCGTGCTGCCAGCGGTAGAAGTTGAATCGTTTGGCTGTTGCCAGACTAAAAGGTCAACCAAAGGTCAACCGTATTAAATAACTTCAAACTCGACGAAATATTGTAATGTTTCCCGTGCTTAAAACCATTTATTTTGACAATAACGACTATTCGAGCGTCTAAATTAAAAGTTTAACCCATAGGCGAAACACTTATGTGTTTCTTATAGAACTGGCTCATTTATTCCCATTTGGTCATTTCAAAACATTGCAAAACATTCACGTTACGCATTTCAGGGAGCTTCCGCTGGATAGCAGGATTGACATAAGACCGCAATAGTTGGCGATGACAAAGCCGAACAAAATTTTGAAACTTACGTCTTTAGCTATATGTCCTGTGAAAATTTGAGAAAAAATCGTTAAAACCCGGAGGAACACAACGCGTTTAAAAATCAGTAATTGCCGTAAAATTCTTCGCGAGAAAATTGAATTTGAATATTACATTTTCAATGTTTTTCTTATTGCAAGCGAAATGTATTTTATTAAATAACTCGGCGAGTTTTCAACATTTTTCGTCCACACTTGGTCAGATAGTAGAACAAGTCTAACGCTTTCATGGAAACCAATAAAAAAAATTTAGGCAAAATTGACACTCAAAGGTGTTCTGTAACCTTAAACGTGCATGAAATAAATTGTTTTAGAACAGATAGGACAGAAAGTGAGATATTTTATAGAAATGCTTTGTGGTATTGGGTGCGCAAATTGTTGACGCAAATTAATTTTTTTGACATTTTGTTTTTCGTTGCGACTTTTTTTTAAACAATTATATTCTCGTGAATATTCGCCGCTCTTTTATTATTATTATTATTATTATTATTATTATTATTATTATTATTATTATTATTATTATTATTATTATTATTATTAAATTCGTCACTTAAACTGACACTCACATACATACATAACATGTTACAAGAAAACGTACGTGACCGTATAGGATGAGGAACAGAACTTTCGTCCCAATTAATACCTGAATACCAACACCGCGGAAAAACGTCTGCGCATGCACCAAATTATGAAAATATGGCGGGGAATTTGAATATCAATTTCTAAAACAAAAACATGCTTATTAATTGGTCAAAAATTAGTAAAACAAACGAGAAAATATAGCAAATGGGTAGACTAGACATTAATTGAAAGCGTCCTGGCATTTAAAGTATGGAATGAAATATAATTCATGTAAAAAATTGTTGATTTTAACGGACACGACTTCGAAAATTTTTGCAAAATTATTCAAAACAAAAATTCAAACTAAAAAGTTAAGAAAACTCTCGAAAAGTTAAGCTTCTTAACCCACTCAAATTGTAGAATACATCCTAAAGTTTAATTATTGTGAACACGAAAATTTTTTATAGTTTGCGACACAGTTTTTTTTAAAGAAATGTATCTCAAACGAAAATTCGGAAATTGTCGTTGCTTAGTTGATAAACAAAATGTTTCAGACGATAAATTTGTCAACAATCTCACCCCTTATAACTGAGCTCATGTGCATGACTTTCTCAGTGTATGAACAAAGGAAGGCTTGAAACTAACCTGATCGTAAATTTAACTGAAAAGTATAACGGTTGTTCATACTCCATGAACCCTATAACTTTTCATCACTATATAATTATTTACAATTTTCGCCAACAATTTTGAGGAAAAGATTAATTAGCGACCGAAATGTTTCATATTCGATCAATAATAGCCCCCACCCCAATCTTGATCCATCCATCACTTGGCCTGGGCGCCATATCAGACATTGCTCATTCGTCGTCCTTTTCACTTATTTATTTATAAAGGTTATTTAAAAACGTTTGGCTATCGCTGCTTTCCAAGGGATCGTTTTGTATAAAACTATAAAATATTAATTAATATGAATATTTACACAAATAAGTCATGTTAGATGAAACAATATTGATTAATCATGTTGCAATACTTGTGAGCATTATCAACAGTTATTTAATCTATAGAAAAATAATCGATTAAAATTTAAAATGTCTATTAAAATTTTAAAATGAATTTGTTGATAGTTGCTCATACCGGTTGACGATTCGATGTCAATGGGTCAGTTGTTCCAGGCACAAGCTCCTCGGTATGAAAAGGATCTTTTCATAAGATCAATTTTAGGTTTACCTATAACACTAGCTTGCGCTGTGGAGTGACATGGACTTAATTTCCTCTGGAAATTTGGAAAAGTTCCAGTTTTCAATACAAGGTTGAATACATGCAAAAAGGAATCGTATATATCGTATTTCCAGCTGCTTTAATAAATTTGTTTGATATTTTATTAATCAGAATTCAATACGTATGTATGATAGGATATACGTTCTTTCTTTTGAAAATTTTGGAAATATTGTAAAAAAGCGCCTTAGTTTTGGAGCTTCTGTTAGGCAAGGCTATTAAAATGCTGACATTTTTGTGCTTTAAATAGTGGCTGTTGTAACAGCAGTTGCTTCTGCTACTTAATGTAAATATATGTATATAGTATTGCTTAAAATACGTCACAGTGATTCTTTGTAATTTAATACTATTAATGATTAAGGCTAATATGTAAATTCAGTTGTGATCAGATCGTAGCGCGGAGACGAGGAAGTCTAAAATCGCGTTGTAAATAGAAAATCTTTCCAATGAAATAAATTGATAGAATACAGTCCCCTGAATGTTATTGTGTGTGAACCAGTGTGCGCGGAGATCAAAGTGAAGGTTCTGCAAAAGTGGCTGCTGACTTGTTGTTTCATAATGAAAATAATCTTTGATGGGTGATTGTAGATGGAAATTGTCGAGTGGAAATTAATATACATTTATTAGTCCTAACCAGGAACAGGAGCAAAAAATGCAACTTTAGGTCCCTGGTTGGAATCGAATATGCGGCTCTGCGATTTCCGTGCAAATACCCACGTAGCAAATGGCCTATTTGCATGCGACGACTATTCTATATATGGATTTCAGAAATATTATAATAGAGGCGGACCGTTTGATGGAGTTTAACCTCCTAATGCTGTTCGATCTTTCTCTGTCGTTCAAGGCTCTTAATTAAACATTTTTTTTATTTCGTGGGCACATATAAAATATTACATTGCCAAGAATTCGAACGGTGAAAACATAAGTTACTGATGTAAGGCTGCATGGTATACTTTAATTTAGGGTATTATAATGAGTTGCGGTAGTAATCAATCCATGCATGTGTTTATGAAATGCTCCGTCATCCGCCGTCCTGGTCTAATGGGCGCGATACCCCCCAAAATATTGAACTTTGAAAAAATATCGCACAAGAACAAACGGCCAAAAAATATCGAGCAATTCAACTTTTATATGTGCCCACGAAATAAAAAAAAATCGTTCAAGAGCCTTGAACGACATGCAAAAAGAAGATCGAACAGCATTAGGAGGTTAAAAAAATTATTGGGCTCAATGAAAATCCACCCCATCAAATGGTCCACCCCTAATATTTCTAGAATCCATATATAGAATAGTCATCGCATGCAAATGTCCATTTGCTACATGTGAAGCTCTTAGGTTTATAAGTAAAACGGGGATTAATAGCCCTGCCTAACAGAAGCTCCAAAACTAAGGCGAATTTTTAAAATTGGCCTGAATATATTAAGGTAGATCAGTATGTACCAGGACGAACTCTACGATCATCATCACAAATCCAACTTGAAGTGCCAACCGAAAGCGGAACATTTCAGGACAGTGCTGCAGCTGCATTTAACTCTCTGCCAGATAGTTTGCGAAATTGCAAAGATTTCAACATTTTTAGAGCAAGTGTGAAATTCTATCTCACAGACTTGTTCCACGAGAGACTCGGGCCGGGGGTATAAATGACTATGTTTTGTTACACCTGTTTTGTGAAATATGTACTGTGACTGTGTGAATGTACTGTATAGATGTATTAACTCTTGATAGCTACTCATTGTAAATATAGTACTCAGGGGCGTAGGAAGCACCTGGAGTTTGGGGGGGCACCGGCTTGTAGGGGCACATTACTATCGGAAAGGACACCTAAAAAATTTTTCCCGGAAATGTTGTCGACGGGGGGGGGGAGAGAAATTTCTCCTGAGGAAAATTTTCCGTCGTATCATACCGAAATTTATGTTTGTGACCTAATTTTTAAAAAAAAATTGTAAATTTACACACAAAAACGGCACCTATTGTTTTAATTTAGTATTTACAGCGACATTAGCTTCTACAAAAGGGGCACTTTTCCTCACAAAAAAGGGCACTTTTCAACACAAAAAGGGCACTTTTTATCACAAAAAAGGGCACTTTTAGTCCTTTAAAAAAATTTGGGGGGGCACGTGCCCCCCGTGCCCCCCCGCTTCCTACGCCCCTGATAGTACTTTTTAATAATATAGATTAGTTAATTTAGTGATTGAAGCACCAATTCAATTTGGAATCGCTAATAAATCATTATTATTATTATTATTATTATTATTATTATTATTATCCGTACCCATTTTATACCTGTTGCCGTGGTGTATTGCAAGGTGACTGTCTTAGTCCTCTACTATTTAATATGTGTTTCAACACATATATTCAGCATATCAAAGCTGAAAAGTACCGTCAGTTCGGTTTCTCCCTCCAACTTCTTAATCCAATCCACTGGTTTCAGACTTTCAGTTTGCCGATGATGCTGCGGTTATTACTGGTCAAGAGTCGGAAAATCAACATCTCCTTAATCGATTCTCTATCTGGTGTAAATGGTCCAACATGGTTGTTAGAGTTGATAAATGTAGCACATTTGGCATCAAAAAAGTTTTATCAAAATCTGCCCAGTACCTGCCGAAACTTTTGATCAATAAGGATCTCATACCAACGATTAAGACTGGAGAATCATTTGAGTATTTGGGACGACATTTCGACTTTAACATGACTAATGAAAAACATAAATCTAAAGTGATTTCCCTCTTTGATGAACTAATGTCCGAAATAGATCTTAAACCTCTTCACCCAAAAAACAAAATTTTACTTTACAGTCGTTATGTTTTGTCGAAGCTATCCTGGCATTTTACTGTTGCTACGATATCTAAAACTTGGGTAGTCGAAAATATCGATTCTTCGGTGAACAAGTACATCCGAAAATGGCTGGAAGTACCTATATCTGGAACACTAACTAAAGTAACGTTTTTCTAACCCGTAATAAGTTTGGTCTAAATATCCTCCCTGCATCAGTCAAATTCATTCAGTGTCAAACAGTTCTACGCAATGCCCTGAAAACATCTGCAAACGATTCAATAAACGAACTGTGGAAGTCAACTAATAATCATACTAACATTCAATACGATAGCTGCAACTCAACTAAAGAAGTTTTAAAAACTTTCCATTCTCAACAAGAAAATAAACTTAGGAACCGTTTGAAATGTCAAGGTTCCTTTTTCGAAAATGTTTCTAAATTCTCCCTGTCACAACTTAACGCAATCTGGTCGGTATCGCAATCAAAGCTACCAAAGAACTTTTTCAACTTTACAATTCGCTATATAAATAATACCCTTCCTACCCGAAAGAACTAAGGGAAGATGGGGAATTTCATCAAGTTCTGACTGCTCGTTCTGCTACACCCCGAATCACTTCTACACGTTGTTGCTGGTTGTCAACATTACTTGGAACGATTTACTTGGAGACACGATTGCATACTAAACTTTCTTGCAAAAACTTTTCAAAGTTTAAACGAATGCAAATTACATGTTGATCTTCCTGGATTTGAAAGCCCCTCGATTATTACGGGAGATGAATATCGTCCTGATTTACTTCGTCTCTACTTCAGACAAACACCTCTACGTTGTTGAACTTACCGTAGGCTTTGAATCAAGCCTCACAAACAATGTTAACCGCAAGAAAGCTAAATATAAAAACCTAATTAGAGAACTGGATCAAAACTTTACATCTGTTAAATTTATAAATCTTTCTGTCAGTTCGCTAGGGGTGTTTGACAAAGAATGTCATACATTCGTAAAAATGCTAAATGAGTTAGGACTGGATAATCAACACCAACAATATTGTATCAGAAAAATTATATCTATTGCCATCCGATCAACGTACTACATATTTTGCTGTAGAAATAAAGAATGGACAAATTCCGAACTAATGAACATTTAAAGTAACTATTTCTATAAATAAGTAGCAATTTTTGTATATAAAATTATAACCATGCATGTACAAGTGATTCAATTATTATTATTATTATTATTATTATTATTATTATTATTATTATTATTATTATATTTCCAAACGTTCTGGAGAAAGACAACGTATAGCCTATCATACATACGTACCTATTGAATGCTGATTAAAGTTTCATTGCTAAGAATTCGCGATCGAACGGGTGAAAACATATTCATTTTACAGATGTAAGGCTGGTATACAGTACTTTAATTTATATTTTAAGGTATTATTAATAAGTTGCCGTATAGTAATCATGTGTTTATAAAATGCTCCGCGGTCCGCCGTCCGTCTTTTATCCGTCCTCATTTTGTCTACACCCGTTTTATTTGCTGTACATAAACAATACTTTCGGTGTGCATTGACCAGGAAAGTTGTGGATACGAGTACACCAAGATCCTTAATGATGTTCGACACTTGTTCGAGTGCACAACCGTTAGTACTGTAATTAGTTATGAGTAGGCGTTCTTTTTCTTAAGATTCATGTGCATGGTCTTACACTTTGTATCGTTTAGTTGCATTGGATTATCAGCGGTCCAGTTTATCAGATTGGCGAGATCATGTTGAAGAAAGCAGTAGATGTGGGAAGAACAAGTGGTCGATAATGTTTAGAGTCATCCGCGAGCAACGCGAGTGTATAGAGGTCAGAGTATAGAACCTTGTGGCAAACCTGATGTAACCAGGTGCGGATCTAGGATTTTTCAAACATAAGTCGAACGCCGAAGGCGTGAGACATGCTAGGGGGGTCTGGGGGCAAGCCCCCCGGAAAATTTTGAAATTTGAGTCTCTGAAATGCGATTTCAAGCGTTTTGGCGGTGAGATTTTGCAGAATTCCAAAGATTATAAAGCACATCAAGCACATGCTTTTTTATGATCTCACAACGTGCCTTCTCCCAATCCTCGGAATTAGATTTACTAACGGAGGGTCATATTACAAAACAACCTCGTTCCCAGGCTCTTTGCTCTTGGGAAGCAAAGACCCTGGTCGGAGCCGGTCACGTGACGCATTGGAAATTGATAGCCCAAGAGGGGGGTGGAAAAGTCTCATATTACATGTTTCCACTTCCGCACTTCGATTGCAAGGAGTGGCCGTTCTGTACAATCATTAATTCATCTTCAAGAATCATATATACCTCAAACTACTTGCTAAATTGGTTTCAGTTTGCTTTTAAATTATACAAACATGCTAAAATGCAGATTCTCATGGCAACAGAAAATTCAGGAAATCAAGCAACGAGAACGTATGACTGTACGCTTAACGCTTTGAAATATTTTTATTTTCTCGGGGTTCGCCGGTTCGGACGTAGTTTTATTTCACGCATACGTTTCTGTTGTGGCTCTGATATTTATAATATGCTTATAATATGCCAATGAATTGTTCTGATATGGACATGGTATAAATTTTGTTAAACAGATGTCTCGAAAGCGACTGTTTATAGGTCGTAGGATTAGCGCCTTGCCGGTCTTTAACGTGACACATTTGGACACAAGCCAAATACACATTGTGAATGTCCATTCTATTGATTCTAAAACTGTTTATAGACATATTGCTCTAGATTTTTTTTTAAATGGCTATCATCGTTTATATTAAACACCAGGAAGACAAAATATAACGTACAAAATTGTACAAAATCGACAGTGCACAGCTGACATACGACAATTCATAACTGCAAGACTGATTTCCTTTTTTGTCTGCACGAGTACCTGTTTGTTGAAGCCAAAATATTGCACCGCATCTCTAGGCCTATAAATTCTATCGCCATTTACCCTCTCCCCTTAAATGCAAAGGAATGACAGCCGAAAAGGTTTAGCAAAGTATTTTTTATTATATCTGGTATAAAGTGTCCCACGTTTTATCAGCGACATACATAATTCATAAACTGTATATGCACACGAAGTCTCGCTTATATTAATGAGTTTTACTGTAGCAAACCTTTTAAAGTTTCCATTGATAGATAGGTTGTTTGCCTCCAGTATTGTTTGGTAAAACAGACTAAACTTCTAAAATGTCGATTCCAGTATACGATAAATGATTGATTTAAATATTGATAACTCACAGCGGCATTAATCCATTATACAAGTCTAAAGAAGTATAGGTTATTTTGAGGCAACGAGGGGATATGTGATTTATTCACCGAGGCGCGCAGCGCCGAGGTGAATAAACACATATCTCCGAGGTGCCTCAAAATAACGTACTTATTTTCACACTGCGAGGTCGCGTTAATGAGTCAGAAAAGAAATAATTCTTAATGCCATATTGCCTTCGCGATGTTGTTTTTTCTCATTTTTTGTGCTGCAAAGACATTGCAGGTGAATATTAGAGGGGATTATTAATTGCAGGTGAATATTAGAGGGGATTATTAAACGGAAATTGATTATAGGGGAATATTGAATATATTCCCCGACAAGAACAAAGGAAACCGAGCAGGGTGAAAAATAAGCTGGATTATTCTTCAATAAAGCCCTCAATGGACAATGCCAATGTCAATGAAAGGTCTAATATTATGCATGTTGCAAATTACTGTATATACAAAATATGAAATAATTTATATAAGGTACAAATACCAGTGTCTGGTGCATATATCGTCCTAGATATTCAACTTGTACCGCACGCACGGAAATGCATGTATGGAGTCTTGGCGTTTGTGTGATAACAGATAGCTAGCTACACTTCGACACTATCTTTCTTGATCGTTGAGTTTCAGCAATGTAAATGAAATGAATTTTATAGCCAGTCCATAACGGGTTTTAATCCTGTGCTTTTACAGTCAGAATAGCACTATTGTTTACACATGCATGTTGGCGATGTTTGGGAAATCAAAGACAAAGGATCCCGTTATAAAATAAATCTTTTGTTTTGAATATCGGACAGGATACACTTCAACTATAAAGAACCACATCGTTCGTTTAATACCGTTTGATCGATCAGTCTGTGTAGAAGATATGTATGTTTCTACGGCGATACGTGCTAAACTTCGCAGGCCAGGCGCGTGTGGAGTGTTTTCCTTGCAAGTGAAATATGACCCAGCTTCTCGCTTGAAATGTAACGCAACACTTATTATTGATGACATTCAGTATAGCAGGAAGTCTTGTCATGATCGGTACGAATTTAGAACAGTTCCTTTCACAATCTCTTGTTGCAAATTACATTTTTATCACCCGAAATTATAACGCATAAAGTTGCAATTTTACAAACGCAACAAACAGACTACTCTCCTACCCCTCCCTGAGATCAAATTCAATTTACCCCCAAAATCTGGGGGTTCACGTGACCAGCTCCGACCAGGGTCTTTGCTTCCCAAGAGCAAAGAGCCTGGGAACGAGGTTGATTACAAAACACATCATGTAGATTCAACCACTATGACGAGCCGCACGTTTTGAAAACCAGCGGGATTTGCAAACTGAGTTTACATTTTTCAGGAAGCGGGTGCAGCTTACCCACCAACAATTAACGCTATGCGATGTCATCAATCCAGGAGAAACTGCTCAAACACAGTGTGAAATCAAACATGTAATAAGTTTTTAAACTTAAAAAAATTAAAAAAAACAAACAAAACCTACATATGTTATATGATATTTTAGGTACAGTTTAGTACAAATAAATGGCTTGATTGTTGACAGAGCTAACACTACAGGATACCGCTAGATACCGCTCCAGGTGTAGCTAATTCACAATTCTATTTTGGCTTAGATGCGCCAAAAGATGCTTCTGGTTTAGATGCCCAATGTGTTCTTTACATATGTGATATTAATATTGCCTTACTGGCATACTTCGAAACCCGGACTCGGACTCGGACCCGAACTCGAAAAAAACCCGGACCCAGACTCGAAGAAAATCCGGACTCGTGTTTAACAAAACCCGGACTTGACTTTTGAAAACCCGGACTCGAAATAGACAAAACCGGATTCAAAACAAGGACTCTGTGTACGAGAATGCAAAGGTTTTATCGGTAATAACTCGCGGATAAATGGATTTGTGCTCTTGCGCGGGTGCCCCTCTCTCTTCTCGCTTTCTGTATTGATAGATAGAATACTTTATTTCAAAAGCAATAAGCTTTAGTTTCGAAAGATGTAGATATTTTTTCATCTAGTGACTCAGTGTTATGCGTTATCTGAGGATACTAATCAGTTATCATACTACTGGTTCCTAACAAAATAATCACTATATAGCCTACCTAAACAAATCATTCAGGCACGTAAACACCAAAATGCATTTCTACATACTTACTTACCTACTTAATTTAAAAATTTATTTAACCACGCTGACCATACACAACATATTTGTAAAATTTGTAAAATGCATACTCCTGCGAGTAGCTAAATCTACCCTAGACAAAAATTAATAACTAAAATCTGTCTCAGCGCTAAGTGTCTTGTCTGTAAGACTGTAAACCACTCGTTACACGATTGCTGCCATCATAGCAGACTCAACGTGATCGATGGCGGCAAGGGTAAAAATCGTAAAATATATCCTCGGAACATATTCGACCTCACTATCGGCAAAATGACACGAAAAATAACTAGACTTCAACCCATCAAAAGTAACTTCAACCAATCAAAAAGAACGCCGGAAAAGCACATCCCATGTTGAAGGCAATGAAGGTGTCGCGACAACCGCGCCTAAAATGCTAAATACCGACTGTGAAGTAATTCCAGCGTTGTGCGGATGGACATAAATTTGATATTATATCATGCTCTCAAATATTTGGGCAAGACGCCACTGGAAACAAATTTATTTTCTCAATTTCGTTAAGATAAAGTCCATAAACACGAACTGAACACCCGCAATTATTCTTTATCAAAAATAGTAGAAAACACAACACAATGAAAGCCGCGGCCGACAGTGAAATTCGCGTTGGATGGTTGGCGTAAATTTGATATTGAGACTCTCTCGTTTGGCAATGCGTTCATCAATTGCCCTATATGCCTTGTATACAACCGCGGCTCGATACTGACAATGAAGTTTGACAATAAATCAAGTTTACGTTATTTTGAGAATCAACAATCAACATGCTACCCTCGTACTAGCTACTTGTACATCGTATGCATCAATACATTTTAGTTTTTAATTAATAACTTATAAGTGCTTAAATTATTTGGTTCCTGTATATCTAAGTGATTATTTTGTTAACAGCAGAAGATTAAAAATATCGAGATAAAGATATAAAAGAGATCATCGTTTATCATGTTACTAATTATTTTAAAACCTTTCCAAAAAACCTTTGCATTTTCGTTACACAGAGTCCTTGTTTTGAATCCGGTTTTGTCTATTTCGAGTCCGGGTTTTCAAAAGTCAAGTCCGGGTTTTCTTAAACACGAGTCCGTATTTTTTTCGAGTCCGGGTCCGGGTTTTTCGCGAGTCCGGATTTTCTTCGAGTCCGAGTCAGGGTCCGAGTCCGAGTCCGGTCCGGGTTTCGAAGTATGCCGAATGTAGTAACTGGTTTCATGTAAATACAAAATGTATTGATATATCTCCGGCTGTGTATAGCACCTTAGTAAACAGCTCATGCATGTGGATTTGCCCGACGTGTGGTCTCCCAAACCTTTCAGATTCATTCTTTGACAGCTCAATAGACTCACTTAATTCATCAAACGTCTTTGAACCGCTAAACCAAACTACCTTAGTAGAATCGCTATCACCAGGCAGAGTTCCTGTACACAATAGAAACAAAGAGAAGCTACCTAGACGAAGCAATTAACATGCTTGGTCGTCAACTGCCGGAGCGTTAAGAACAAAATAGCGGATCTCTCTGTTGTCATAAACGAGTATAAACCTGATATTGTTCTTGGGAATGAATCTTGGCTCAAGCCTGATATAAACAGCAGCGAAATCTTCCCTGAGAATTATAAGGTCTACAGAAAAGACAGGGACAATAACAGCAGGGGTGGTGGAGTTTTCCAAGCAGTAAAGAATGACCTGATAATGACCCATCGCTCTGAGTGGGACTCTGATTGTGAAATTATATGGACACAGTGTCAGTTGGCTGGAATAAGAACTGCAAAATCTATCTACTTCGGGTCTTACTATCGACGAAATATATTTGATATGAAAAGTCTTGAAGAGCTAAATACATCGTTATTGAAAATGGGAGCTGCTTTACATAAGAACAATGTAATCCTCACTGGCGATTTCAATGCACCAGACGTCAATTGGGATAAT